>JAWNKV010000233.1:0-103628 GCA_035041805.1 Amiota mariae | reverse complement strand
CCTATCACCTCCTAACTAAAGTGCGCGACTTTCTAGAAGAGCGTTTCGATGCATTATTGGGAGAGTTCGACGACTTGCTTGAACTGCGAGAATTTCTTGAACAGTGTCGCTTGTTAAGGTGGCGCGACTTCCTAACCAAAGTGCGCGACTTTCTAGAAGAGCGTTTCGATGCATTACTGGGAGAGTTCGACGACTTGCTTGAACTGCGCGACTGGCGTGAACAGTGTGGCTCGTTAAGGCGGCACGACTTCATAGTTGAAGAATGCGACTTTCTGGAAGAGTCTTTCAATACATTAGTGGCGTGACTTTGTTTGTTGGAGCCTATGCCTTGTGATGTACTCGGTTCCAGTTCAGTCACACATCGTGTCCAGCTCTTAACGAGTTCTTTTCCTAATTTCACGATTTCCTTATCTTTGCTGCATTTGCGAAATATATTTACCGTATTACCAATTCGCGTATTAGCCAAGATATCCAGATTAATTTTTAGCTTTTGTAATGCTTTTAACAGATCCAAAGACTGGTTTTGGTACTAAAAGCGAAAGAAAATAACAACATTATAGATTACGCGAAAACCATGCCCGGGCGCTATTCTACAAAGCAACCGCAATTACATACCGTGCCATCGTACATCAGTCTATTCAGTTTTTTTTGTATCTTAACGACTTCGTCTTCTACTCCCATGTTATTTGGTTAATTCGATATGATTATGTCACTTAAGGTTATGAAAAATTACGGCTTTTTAATTAAAATTTTCACAAAATTTTTTTTCCCCCGTATGCAATTTAATTTTAAGAAATGTTATTTGGTTAATTCGATATGATCACTTAAGGTTATGAAAAATTACGGCTTTTTAATTAAAATTTTCACAATTTTTTTTTTTTTCCGTACGCACGTTGGTTATAAGAAAAATGATTTTACAAATGTTTTTAAAATCAAATGGTTGCTTTGTTGTTAAAAAAAAAATTGGAACAAAAATCTAATTGATATACCGACAGTGCTGCCAACACGCTGAAAAAGAAAAATGCCAAACCCGCTGAAAAACCAAAATGCCAACACGCTGAAAAACAAAAATGCCAACCATTCTTTTAAAATGAAAGCATTATACACATGGATTAGATCCAGTAGACGACTAGAATCTTCCATCTAAAGGCCTCTACCAAGATCATTGGGGTGGGTTGAGCTATAAGTCTTACAGTCTGTAGTATATACTACATAGCATAAATTTGTCGACAAGTTTTGGGTCTACTCAACTAAATATTATATACTACAGCTTTTTTTAAATTGTATGTCTTTCTAAGAAATTTATGGTGTAAGGGGAACCAAAGTTAATTTTTCTCCTTGGTTTGGTTTAATTTTATTGTCTCATTTTTTGTTTTTTGTTGTAATTTTTTCTTTAGTTCAATGAATTATTCTTGTTGTTTTTGTTGTTGCTAAGTCTTGACAACTTGAAAACCAATTAAAAAATTGTGTAAAAAAAAGTTGAACCACTCACGGTTTCTTTGGCTTCCTTTTGAAACTTACATATCCTTATCCTTGCTTTCTTATTTTGCTGATGTTGCTGCTGATGCTTTTCGCTTTGCCTGCTGCTGTAGGAAATTGTTGTCTAAACACGTGTTCAAGTGTTTGTGCAGTTTTATTAACAAGTTAAGTGTGTGTGTGTACGAGTATGTGTGTTGGTGTCAGAGGGTATGTGATATAAGTATAAAAATACAAGGCAAAAAATGGCATCACTCATACGCACTGAGGATACGTACAAGACAAGACAAGACAAGACAAGACAGCACAAGACAAGAGGAGACAAGCAAAGCAACTGACAGACAACCCAAAGGATGCTTGCATAGAACAATTGGTTGGTTGGATGGATAAAGGAGGATCATAAGGATAAATGAATGAATCCTTGGTTGAATGGGTCGATGGATGATTGGATGGATGCGTATATGAAGTGTAGAGTAGTAACAATATACTATAGCAAACATAAGTTTGTCATGCTCATTATAAGCATGAAAAAATGACACTGTAACAGCAATAGCAACTTTCCTTAAGAACAAAAACAATAAATTTTTCTCCCATCTTTGAATCTTTTATGCTTTAATGAAATATTATATTTGTTGTTGTCCTGTAGGTTGTTTGTTGCTATGTACTACAATGTCACCTTAGTCTTACTTCTTCAAAGTTGAAGAAGTCTGTGTAAAGATAATTTTTTCCGGATCCACACAACAACAAACTCAGAAATCCTAAAAGAAAAATGAAGGGGAATAATGATAACAGGCAGACAACACAGTAAACATAAATACATAAAATTTCCTTCTTTTGTCCATTCCTTCGTTCACATTGTCTGCTACTATGGAGCCTATGGCTGTTTTTAACTTTGTATTAGACATCTTTGGTATTGCGTAAATGTATATTTTGTAGTTTTCGATGAGTTGTCATGAGTGGAATTAAATGGACTTCATTTCTCTGTTACAAGTGTCACTCTATTTGACATTTGAATTACAATGTTAAAGATACTTGGCAATGATTTCTTTCTGGACGTTGAGTTAGATATACTTATTATTAATTTAATTCTTAGAAATGAAAGTTTTGGTAAGCGATTAATTGAAATGAATTATGAAATTATTGACAACAATACGCACAATATTATATTAAATTGTTTATTTTGCATTGTATCTAATAAAAAACTCAATCAGTATTCAATTGTATTTGTTCCAAAATTAACAGAAGAAATCGATTGAATAATAGTATGAATTCACTCATTATTTTTTAATTTTCAATTTGTTCGTAACGCATTTTTTTGGCGGGGAATTCAAAACTAAGAATATAAAAGTATCTATTCATTTATAATAAAATCTTTCATGAGGTTTTGTATCATTTTTGTTTTTCAGCGTGTTGGCAGCACTGTCGGTAAATCAATTAGTTTTTTGTTCTTTTTTTTTTTCTAATTAATATGCAAGTTTAACGAGGACTAGCTTCTAGGGTCTTCGACTCATGATTTAATTATATCTATGTCTTAAATATTTATGTTTGAATAATTTAAAAGATTATAAAATTTGGAAATTTTAAGGGATATTGTAGTTTTAAATAGTTGGGATGGAACTTGGAAACCGAAAGGGGAGGTCCTGATGCTCCCTAAGTTTTGGCAAGATTCTAGAAGATGGTCTACGGTTAGAACGGCTCCACAGAAAGGGAACGGCGGATAGACTGTTCCATTGAAAAGATACTTGTGGGTCTCCTGTTTGCGTCCAATGCGCAGCCGAATGAATGTACTGCATATCCGTCTCGTTAACTTGGTGGATAGGGAAATTTTAGAATACGTCGGATTGATGGCACAATACCGATAGTTGAATTTCGCACATTCAGTCAATTTCTCGGATCGAAGGTGACAGGTGACGAGGTTCTTTAAATTCTTGGAGTTGGCCGATGTAAAGAAGTGAGTAGTAGGAACGTTGCAACCGTATCAGCACGTATATTTTTTGATGATTCGGAGCCCAGAAGATGATAGTTTTGTTGCCGGTGTCGAGATTGAAAAATTTAAAAATCTTCAAAAATAGGTTTTGTGTTTCTACGTAAAGAACTTATGAAAAATTCTTTAAAAGATTTTACTTTCGCAGAGAAAAGCAAGGGCAACTCTTCCTTCAACAATCATAATGTTAATCCTAGTTTAGTTCATCTAAAATTCATGATATAAAATCATTGTATTCAGTCAAATTAAAAGTGTATTTAGATATAATTATAATTATATACCTGTAACTTGGTGAGATATAAAGATATTATTCATTCAAGGGAGCAGCGTGAATGTTAAAGACCCGCTGCACACTGAAGCGAACAAACATTTTTTTGTGTTCGATGGAAACATGAGTACATTATTTCTTATGAGAGCACACCATTGGTGTAATCGAACAAAACACAGTAAGGGTCTTCACGCAACGTGGCAAATCGACAAAATGGCAAAATGGCAAATTTGTCATTGTAAATTGCATGAACAATCAATTGTGTTTGCACTTGGCAACTGCCAGTTGAGTGTGAACAAACAATAGAAAATGCCGAAAAAAGTAAAAAATGTGAATATATTGAAATAAGTAAATAAATTGTTATTTCAATTAAATTAGTAATTAATAAAGAAATTGCCAATTCATAATAAATTCACAATGTTAGCAGTCCTCATTTTGAGGAGGCGTTCCACATAATTTAGCCTCGCAATTTTCGCAAACCTGGTAAATTTTTTTTTGTGTGGATCAACTGCTACTTTATTTGCGAATTTTCCATTTTGCCACGTTTGCCATGTTGCGGGAAGACACCTAATGGTTTTGTCTCCTTCGTTTTATGACTGGTTTTGGAGAAATACACATCATTGCATACGGCCAACACACACCGAATCGTATATGTAGGTATCGAACGCTGTTCGTTGTCGATAATTGCGTAGTTTCTTATGGCGGAACCTACACCGCGTCGATCACAAGAGAAAAAGACGAACAAACATGAAAACGTGACGGGTTTTTTTTTTTGTGCGAAACAAGGAGGTAAAAATCTTCCAAAGATACCTATGACCCGTGCCACAAGTTATATCGGATTCATTAGCCTACCGACTAAAAAACCCCCTATCGCCTCAAGCCCCTTTCAATCCCTACGGCACCGCCGAAGCATTCCTTCGTAGGGTGGGATAATAAGCTTAAAATTTAAGCAGGCGCCATTGTTCGCTCGTACATTCGAGCACCCCTCATAATGTTGGCAATTTCAGAAGAGATGATGTTTCCATGCGCTTTATAATCTCATGTGAGCTGCAAGGAGATCCAAGGCGCGCATACACTCTTCGTCGCTCCGCTTCGAAACGGGGGCACTCATGAAGAAGATGCTCCGGATCCTCCACGACATCTCTGCACAGACCACAGAACGGATCCTCAGCGTGCCCAAACCTGTGGAGATACTGTCTGAAACAGCCATGGCCAGTTGCTAATTGAATAAATTCGAACTCCACATCACCAGAACGACGCTTTAGCCAATTCGTAATATCTGGGATAAGCTGGTGTATCCTCCGCGACTCTGCCCTACTCCACCTGTGCTGCCAAATGTTCAGGTATCTGGACTTAATCTCCTCCATGTCTGCTAGATCGATTGGCAGTTTGCCTGCAAGTACCCCCGCTGCATCGTATGCCACTGTGCGATACGCCCTACAGATCCTGAAGTTAGCAACCCTGTGAACACTCCTTATACCACGGAGGTATGACTTGGTTGCAAGCGCCCCGGCTCAGATTGGAGCCGCATAAAGCAGTATGGATTTACTCACCGAACCTAACAGAACCCGAGAATGTTGTCTGGGTCCCTCTAGGTTTGGGAAAATCCTGGCCAGCTATTTTGTGATAGCAGCTGCTTTTTGGGCTGACTCGTTTAAGTGCCACTTGAAACACAGTCGATGGTCCAAGAGTGCACCTAGGTATTTGATTCAAGGCCTCGACTCAATGGAATGGCTTCCAATTCTCACCGAGAGTGTTTCCACCTTTTTTCTGGAGCTCATAAGAACCAACTCGGTGACGGGTTGCTCATGTTGGAATGTCGACTTTTGCAGACAAAATTTCAATTCTTATTTTTTTGCTCTTCTACGATAATTCGTATTTTGTTTCCCAATTGATTCTCCAATTAGTCCAAGTAAATAATCGAAAGTATCTTTTAATTTGCATTTTTATGTTCAAAAGATACTTTTTGAGTTCTGCCATCAGGTTTTTTAATAACATCTTCTGCATCTCGTGTCCTAATACCTCATTTCGTTCGCAAGCTTCAATATTTAAAAAAACTGCTAAAACTTCGTCATATGATTTGGACCACTTGTTGAACACTACTAAACTACTGAAGAGCAAACGGCAAATTAAATTTTCTTCTATGTCAACGCACACCAAGCGGAACACAACGAAACAGAAGAAACGTTTCGTCGTGTGTTGCATCAAGACATGTTTTCTTGCCATATAAATCGAACACGTTTTGTTCGCTTCGGTGTACAGGGCGCATAAATATTTCTCGAGTCAATTGCAAATCATTGAAGAATATAAGATTCGTGTTAGTAATTTTTCTCGATATTGAAGCGGCTTCTAATAATAAATGTGGGCATTACAGAAGGCCAAGAGATTTTTATTTAACAGGTGAAATCAAAGCTTTGGCTCTCGAGGTAATACGTGATAAGCAGGGGTTTTGTTATAACGATAAATTAATTATTGTAGATACCATATAGATACTAGTGATGTAGTGAATATTTCTATTCACATTCGTACTCGTGAATATTCGCATTCGCAAAATTTAAGAAAAAAAAACATAACATAAAGTGTAAATAAATAATAAGTAAATAATATACGGTAAATGAAACAAAATCATAATAATTTCTTATCTTTTTTATTAAAAAATCTTAAGCAAACCTTGCAATTATATCTGTAATCAGCCTTCATTTTAAGATTTCGTATTAAAAATAATCAACTTGTTATTAGAAATTGGCTGGACTTGATAGATGTGTGAGGAGCGTTGTCTAACACTGAGTCTTGAGATTGGCTTGGCGATAGATTTAAAAACTGAATATTCGTATTCGCATTTGCGAATATGGACGGCAGATATTCGCATTCGTATTCGCGAATGTGTAAAAATTGATATTCGTTGAATCACTAATAGATACCAATTTTGATGTGATTATATTGTACAAGGTACATAAGTACATATATTAAATGGCTTCAGAATCAAAAGAAGCTATACATAAATGCCAGCAAAATAGACTCAATGCTAAAAAATGTATTAACTCATTCGAGTTTTTTTTTTTGTTTATAAGTATTTTTACAATCAGTTTGAACAAAATCTAACCATAAATAAATGGAACAAGTATAACAATGAACATCGCAGTGAAAGGTGGCATATTACCTATCCTTCAGGAAATCTGAAAGGTAGACCCATGGGGTGACTCCTCTTTTGTAGGCGGATATTGTTACAAGTGACTAGCAAACCTGTGGCGAGATCGTTATTGGTTTCAAGAAAGGATATGTATTTTCTGGTGAATCTGCCAATTTCATCTTTGATCCATAGAACATGAAGATCTCTATGTATGGTTGTATTTCGGAAAAACATTTATTGGAATCTCTGGAATATCTCAATGTTAGAATGCGGAGTCCCAAAGCTGTATTCCATATGTCCATACAGGTTACAGTAATTGCCTAAACGTGAATGTAATATGCGTTGATTTGTCCGTGTTCAAACATTTTAGCCAATGTTCAATTAATGAAATCTGACTCTGTAACAGTATGGATCGTCCGCTGTAGCTAAAAACGCAGAGTCATCTGCATATGTAGCAACCAGCAGGTTGTTATTCCTTATAATTGTCAAGTCTGTTATGCACATAGAGTGCAGGATAGGCTCTAGTATGCTACCTTGGGGAACTCCGTATCTTATGCATTTCAACTCAGACTCCACGTCAATGTATTTGATATAAAAGATTCCTTTTTCTAGGTAAGGTAGCATTGCTTGCATTGATGATAACATAGAGGTAGCATGAAGAAAACGGAAGGAACCTGTTATTCGTGTAAGAAAGTTATATGGGTAAAATTTAGTTGGGTTCCTATTGCTTTTATATGGTAAACGTATGGCACAAGGATTTAGGGAATCATTGACTGTTGATTCTTTTAAAACATTGTACATTTTTTTAATTTATTAATCAAAGACTGGAAACTCATCCAAACTGTCTGGCGAAATCCCTCACCCATGGCGTGAGCCGACGCCGATTGAAGAGGCTTCATCCTAATTACTTTCTAAGCAGAATGTCAGCAGCAACCTGAACATTCACTGCAATATAATCGCCAAGTCATTATTCTTTACAACCATACAAATGTTTTATGAAATTGGTTATTTACGAAAACGTAAAAAAAAAAAAAATTATTTATTAAGATTTGAATCTTTACAACATAACAACAAGTTGAAGTATGTACATAATTGACTTGAAGATTAAATATTAAAATTTGTAATATCTTCAATTTGAAAATTTTATTTCATATCACATTATTAAATGATTTTGTATGACATAATTAAATATAATTTAAGTAGTATGTTGTTTATGTGCATTGAATACATTATACAATATATATATATATATATTTTTTTTTGTTGTGCGAAATAAGGAGGTAAAAATCTTCCAAAGATACCTATGACCCATGCCACAAGTTATGTCGGATTTATTAGCCTACCGACTAAAAAACACCCTATCGCCTCAAGCCCCTTTCAATCCCTACGGCACCGCCGAAGCATTCCTTATATGTATGTATATCAAACATTCTAAAGTATTGTATTAAGAAAATATGAGAAACTTTAAAATAAACTGCATTTCACTTCATACACATAAATTATTTATAAATTGTCAAGCATCTTCAATCTGAAATATGCAATGTTTGGATATAAAATAATAAGATTAATGCTGCTATAAGAAGAACTGCATATCCTCTTTTTTGACTTACAGCCCTCCTCTTGTGTTTTTAGACCATAATATATATACCATAAATATATAATTGTAAGTATTATATCAATTGGTAATTTTGAGCTGCAAATTCTAATAAAATACCAAATAAATAAATAAATATGAATATGCGCCAATGACTATTTATTGCATGCTTAGTATTAAATATTTCGCTTAATGTGTTAAAATAAAAATAAATAAATAAAACATTGAATTTCCGAGTGGCCAAGGTATTTCTAAAATATCCGAAAATACATTGAAGATGATACACTGTCAATTCTGATACTCATTCATGTTAAAAATATATACAATTATTGAAGAATTCGTGATTAGATCTGATCCTATCCGATCTGATATGATGTAAATCCATATAAATGTAAGAAAAATATTGCTTTAAATTCTCAAATATCTTGGAAGGAATTTCCAATGATTATAATCTCATTCATGAATGTTTAGAATGTATCAATTTCAATGAGATCATTTATATTAGTGTTTTAAATTGTTCGTATGTTATGCGCTGCCATACCATTCATCTGATTGCATTGAAATTTAGTGAATGCGTATGGTTGGTGCTCGGCTTGAACAAAGGATAGTTTTGGTCCCGATAAGTGTCCCCGTTCCCGAGATCTGGTATATTCAAACAACCCCAACGTCTTAAACTATACTACAAAAAAATTAATGAAAATAACACTATTATTTGTTGTTACACAATGTGTAACAAAGAGAATATAGTGATGCTCAGAGAGGAAACAACCCATGCGAAGCATGGTCGGGTGAGCTAGTCTATTATAAAAGCTTAAATTATTAAAATTAAAATTTAGTGTTAATAGTATAATATTAATCAGAATTCATGTGATATTTTACTTTAATAGGCTCCTAATATTAATATTATTTAACCAACTTTCCTTAAGGCTTTTGCTTAGCTTTTGGAATAAATAAGAAACAAGACAGAACATTAAGTTTACATACCTTTGGACTCCTTAGGAAAAATAAAACAATAATCGCTAATTGTTT
The DNA here is from genome assembly GCA_035041805.1 of Amiota mariae. NCBI lineage: Eukaryota > Metazoa > Arthropoda > Insecta > Diptera > Drosophilidae > Amiota > Amiota mariae. Next base: position 94,147 of record JAWNKV010000233.1, on the reverse strand, counting down.
CCATAAATATTTTATTCCGCAGGTGAAGCAAGTCTGTTACCTCAGATTAGTACTGGACAAGCTCCTCACATGGCAACCTCACATTAAAACCATTACCGCATGCAGTTATGCAAAGTTGCGTAAGCTTGATTGGTTGCTCCGGCCGTCCAGTAAAATGTCGCTCAACAACAAGAGGACAATTTGCAGACAAGTGGTGTCCCCTATTTGGCATAACTCAATCTAAATCTAGGGTACCGCAGCTGCCAGAAGCGTTCACCAAGCCCAGGCCTTCCAAAACAAGGGGCTTCGTCGCATAACTGGGGCTCTTTGGTTTGAGCAGAATACCATCTTGCACAGAGACATAATGATGCCCACGTGCGTGAAGAATTCCTGCAAAACAGCAATTGCCATCAGCATAGACTGAAAACTCATCCAAACTGTTTGGCGAAATTCCTCACTCATGGAGTGAGCCGACATCGATTAAAAAGGCTTCATCCTAATGCCCTTCTAAGCAGAAGGTCAGCAGCAGCCCGAACATTCACTACAATATAATCGCCAAGTTATTATTCTTTCCAACCATATAAATGTTTTATGTAATTGGTTATTTGCGAAAACGTTATAAAAAAATATTAATAAAGAAATAAAAAAAATTATTATCATTATTATTATTACATGATATTAACGCGCAATTGCAAATACTACTAATATGTATTTATATCTATTTATTATTTTTTGTTGATGTTCATAGATGTATATAGACTATAATTTATAAATATTTACAGGTAATTGATACTTTAAAGCAAATGGTAGAGGTTGACGAATTTGAAAAAAGCTATAGTTTTGTTCATGTTGTTATGTGAAGTTATTTGGTCAATGGTAAGATTATTTGGTAGGTATTTGGATCTATATGACTGGAGGACCGGACAAACAGTGAGAATAATAAATAAAAGAATAAATATTTATTATAAATATGTTTTTTTTTTTTATTTATTTATAGATAGGTTGGATAAATATTTTATTTACATTAGTGTGAAAGGCATAAAAATGATTGAAAGACATAGGTGATTTGTCATGACATACTCGTACACTGGCTTATACTGTATTATCTGTTAAAGCAAGCACTTGCTCTGTTTGTATGACATTCAAGGTCAAATCTGTCTTTACAAGAAACAAGGTTTCAGATATGTTAATTTATCATGTTTCACTGCATTAAACAATATTAATGGCATAGTTACCTTAGGATAAATAAAAGTTAAAGGTTTCAAATTATTTTATATCCACACCTTATTGTATGTACTCGTGTATCTTGTGGTATATATGATGTATATTGAGAAATAGTTATAAGTTATCTAACTGTGTGGTATGCTTAACTATCTTTAGTTTTCAGTAAAATTCTATTTGTACTCAATTTGCTTAAATTGCAACTGCATATGCAGCCATTGACTGAGTCTAATACAAACACCAAAAAAGAAGAGATAAGATATACATTGAAATGAAGGAGAAATGAAGACGAAAGTTGGTTATAGCTTTGCTAAGCATTGCCGTAAAGTATCTAGAATATTCTTATGTACTTATATATGTATGTATGTATGTATATCCTTATATAGTGAATATATAAGTGATCCATTGAGGTAATTCAAGTGTGGCAAATCCTTTTTGCATGTGAAAGCGTTGCAAAATTTGAAGTGAAGATAAAGATAATGGTACCGATGATGATGATGATGATGAAAATGAAAATAAAGTTTGTGAAAGTCAAAGACAAAGTAGATGAAGCAAAAGGAGAAGAGAAAGCCAAAAATAGCAGATTTTGACTCAATGAATCAGCAATTTAATGCATTCTACCTTATACTTATATGTATTTTGTTATGTTTTATTTTATTTTATTTTATTTTAGTTCAGTTTAGTTGAATTTATTACATTTCATTCAATTCAATTCCATTCCATTCCATATTATACTATTATTTCATTTTATATTTAGTTTATTTTATTTTATTTTATTTTGTTTAATTTAATGCTTTATATTGTTAACATGCGCCCCTTGATTGTGTGCAATGGAAAATTATACAAGCAATCAAAGAACATTTTAAATGCCTTTTTGTATGTATTGATGTTTGAATATATAGTATTGTATATATACACACAGTGCCATAAGGATGTCTTGATATTTATTACATATTTCATTAAATTTTGAACTACACTAACGAACCAACAACGTCAATGACGAATGACAGAATTAAAGCAAACGAATGAACAAATAAATAAACGTACATACTATAATAGCATCCTGGCTTATTATCTTACCTACATATATTGCTATCATCATTATCATCATTGGCGTTGTCGTCTTGATCATCTTCTTCATCATTATCGACATTTTCATCGACATCTTCATTGCTTCGAAAAACACATTTCAATTTTAATGATATCAACTTCCTTTATCGTCGCGAATGTGTTTATATTTATATATGATTTTGTTTGTGTGAGTCTGTGTGTGTGAGTGTAGATGTGTTAACGTGCGGGTGTCTTTTTGCCTTCATCACACAAATACAAAATTATCGTTTATCCTGTGAAATGCTGTCAATTAAGTGTTTTGTATTTATTGCCTTTAACGATATACGATACATATATAGTATATCGTATTCATATCCTTGTGTGTATGGCATTTTGATATGTTATGTCTTAATCTAGTCCTGGGTGTTGTTGTTATAGCCTTCATTGCCATACACACATGACTGTCTATGATAGACTTCCTTTCCTTCCTTGCATCCTTCCTTATAACATAATCATCATCATCATCATCATCATCATAGAAATACACATCAATTGATGGCAATGGCTTTAGCGGAAGCAGCGACGCCACATAAAGCGACCAAGCGAGATTGTTTATTGCCGCTAACCAGGAACTGGGTACTGGGTATCAGGAACACCAAGAACCATTCAAGCGTTGCATGCGTTTCAAAGTAATTGAGATTATAGAGTTTCGTTATTACTAGAATTTCCTTTGATTACACGGTAACATTTGACAATAGTTGTAAGTAACATAACCACCAAATGTTGCCTGAAAGGAAGTGGAAATTGTCAAAGGCAAATACAATTAATTTAATCCAGTGACTTTATCATATTAATCACTTACATAATCAATAATAAACCGATCAAATATTATATTTTATGGTCTTTATTGCAATAATTTTTGCTTTTTTTAAGGTATTAAAAATACATTTATTTTTTTGAAACATTTTTAGGTTTATCCTTATCAAATTATGTATTAATGACATCGAAATTTTCATTAAGTGAAGCGAATTATACTCTTCATACAGTGAATAAATAGTATTATAAGTATGCCGTAAAGTTTGTAAGACATACGGAAGGAGCCATCGGAGACCCCATAAAGTATTGGGTATACAAGAAAGTTTTAAATGTTTGCCAACAGAGGGCACTAGTAGTGTTTAAACATACCGGACCATGTTGGAACCAACTTTATGTGAAGTTTACGTAGTTTTATCAAATTTTACAATAAATTTCACTCCATATAAGTGTCATCAACATATATTTTTCGTTCGACAATTATGTCTCCTTTTGTGCCTACAAAACTCCAATCTCGGAAACATTGTAATTTTGCTTCCATCTGAAGAAAAGTCATCGGCTACTGTGTGAGGCTTTCGGTGAGCATGCTCCATCAATTTCATCCTGCAAGTACTGGTTCCGAAGTTTCACAACTGGCAAGGAGCTCGAATGCCATATCGAATGGCGTGTTCGTCCGTTTACGAAATGCTACTTCAACGGTAAAAAGGGAAGTCGTTTTTGCATCGTATCGTTATCGGCGATGGAAAATGTATTCATTACGACACTCCGAAACGCAAGAAGAGCATATGTTAAGCGCGGCGAACCCGAAACATTGACGTCAAAGCCAAACATCTGTGGCAGAAAGGTTATGCTCCGCATTTGGTGGGACTAGAAAGGAATCGTGTACTACGAGCTTCTAAAAAGTGGTCAGACGATTGACGAGGCTTTCTACAGACAACAACTGATGCGATTGAAGAATGCTATTGCTACATGTCGCAAACGTGGTCAAAGCCTATCTCGATGGTACCGAATGGAGAGTTCTAACCCACCCACCTTATAGTCCAGACCTTGCATCATCAGACTTTTTTTTTTTTGTTTTTGTACTAGAAGAAGACTTGACCAAACAACACTGATAGATCATAAATCAACTACCAACTGTCAAATTAACAGAAAGAGTTTGGCATATTTAAAAATCAGCCAAGTGTGAGTCGGACTCGCACACGGAGGGTTCCGTACCATCATACAAGATTTTTTGCTTAAAATATTAAATTATGTGCATATTTAACAGCCTAAAAGTATACTACAATTAACAGTTTAAAAGTATACTACAAAAAAAAAAAAAATAAAAAAATTAAACAAAAGGTTAAATTAAAGAACAATGATTCTTAAAATGTGTATTCTGTGAAAATTTCAACTCTCTACCTATTACGGTTCATGAGATAGAGCAGGAGACGGACGGACGGGCACCGTAAGCTTAGTAATAGGGTCCCGTTAGCTCCCTATGGGTACGGAACCCTAAAAACCAAGCATCTAAAAAATAAATCTTCCCTATAAAAATATCAATGCAAACTTAGTGTCCTTTTTTATTTTGTCAAATAAATTTTAAATTTTCTAAATTTTCCTATTGAGAAAAATCAGTAATATTGTTTAATTTCATAACTTTATTACAAATAGTAGTTACACAGTGAAAAAAAATCCATGTAAGTAAAATTAATCAATACTTTCATGGCATTTACAAGTCGAAATTATTCATATTGTGTTACCTAAAAGTATAATTATTGTGGGTGCAACTAAGTTTTCCACGTTTTCAATCGCAGTTATTGTGAAAGAATAGTACATTATGTTTTCTTGAATGTAATGTCCATCGTTACAACTCTTCCCGATCTTCCAGAAAGCAGGCAGAATTCTACCTTAAAAAATTTTTCGTCTTTTCAGGCGATTCAAAAATCAACCCAATTTTTGGCTTCTTTGTAATATGTAAAAGGTTGCTCAGATACGTGATGAGTCGTCAACGGGATCAAGTGGTAGTCGGAATGAGCAATGTATAGTGAATATGGAGGGTGGGGTAGGATATCCAATGCCATTAATAATTAGTTTGGCTGTTAAATTTGATGTATGACTGTGCTTATCTCAAGATTTTCTCCAGCTTGGGTTGTCATAGTGAATCAATTTTCGTTCCCCGTCACAATTTGATGCAAAAAACTCTTCCTTTGCAGAAATTGTTTGCTAATTAAAAATTCGGCATTCAATGTGTTTTAGTTTCATTTCATACCGAACCCAACCATGGCCATAAGACGATTTGAAATCGCTTGTTGAGTCACTACCAAGGTTTATGGAAATGATCAGAGAGAATCGATTAAGCCATGTTCACTAATTCTGACGCATGTTTGCCTGTCACTTTTCGAAGATAAAGAGCTTAATTTTGTGCAATAAGTTTTATCGTCGAATGCAGTTGATTTGTCAAAATCTGAGTTTTCCGATAGTAAAGTAGTCTCCATATAAAATTCACTTTAAAAGCAATCATAGCCTTTCTTTTACAATGAAATTATTGTATTTTTCAATGAACTGAAGTTATTGTTCTGTTTACTGATTATCCTTTTTGCTTTCTTGTCTCAGCAGATAGTCCAATAACCACAACAACAACAAAACATTTTAAAGGTGAAAAGTGTGGAATCAAAACCATAGAACTTGGAATGAATTACTTCCAATTTTAAAATGGATTCAAATATAAGTTTCACGACGAACGAAGAAAAAAACAAACTAGTAACAGAACTAAAAGAAAATATTACTAAAAATCTTAAAAATAATAAAAATCTATTGGATGCGCACACAATTAAAACAAGGAATTTAAAAAATTATCTTAAGAACACAACTAAGAAAGATTTTGAAAAAAAATCATTACAGAAAAAGTGTTGCTATGAAACAAAATACGGGTCCATGCCGTTCAAAGAAAATATTGGATATATGCAGAAAATGCAACATCCTTCAAAGGCTAAGAATAAAGATTCGCCATTCTCCAATCAGACTAAAATCCAAACGGCAAAAGAAAATGATACATATTCGACATTAAATCGAAATTCTAAAAAAGAAAATGGTGAAAAAGAAGTTCGGCACAAGAATCACAAAATGGATTCTGAGATGTATCAGTATCACAAAACGGTTACTGAACCAGAGATTTGCAAAAATTTTAATGAAAATGTATTGATTAGCCATATGGAAAAAATTCTAGAAGAAATGAATCTTATGAATTTACGTATAAAACCCAATAACGATGTCTCCAAGAAGTCTAACAAAAAGAATGAGAAATTAATTAATCTAATCAGAAAGGATGAGGAACTACTTAAGTCAGAGCTCAAAAAGACAGGTCTTTCTGCCCAATACTATGCCCACGAAAGTAGTCAGAAAAGAGCTTCAAAAGATGATTATCACCAACATAATGACACAGCGAACTTAAATCCTCCAAAAGCTGTTCCAAATAAAACACAGATATTTACTAAGAATCGTACTCAGCCTCAGTATTGTAAATCTTGTAAGTTGATTTCAAAATTTGAAACAGAATTGAATAAGAATTTTACGGAAAAAACTCTTCATCAAACTACGAAAAAAATTCTGAAACAGACTACTGAAAAGATTCAGAAAAATGTTAAAGAAAATGAGCCGGAAATTACTGAGGAATGTATTCAGCATGGTGATAATCGGTTCCATTATACTCATGCTTCGCATAAAGTTACATATATATTGGAAGATATCGAAAAACCAGAGACTCCGATTTTAAAAAAAAACATGGATAAAGAACCTAAGAAAAAGACTACAAATTATGTTACATCTAAAAATTCTGATTGTCCCAATATTAATGAGCCCCAGTCGCCAAAATTAAAAAAAAACAAAGATAAGGATCCCAAGGAAGAAATTTTGATAATGACACAGAAAGATCAAGAATCCCTAAGGCAGAAGTTGGCCCTAACAATCAACAGTGAGCAGCGGTCGCCAATATTTGAAGAAACTGAAGATGAGAAAAACGTGAATCCAATTGAAGAATGTTTAAAAAGAATTCTAAAAGATAAAAAATTTCAACCTAGTAATGCCATAATGGAGTTGATAAGTCGATCAGCAGAGGCATGGTCGTTAAAAATTGAAAATGAAGTAATAAATAAATCTAAAATTTCATTATATTCCGAAGATGATCTGAACAAAATGATGGATGAAGCAGATGAATCAATTATGCAAACACAATTTCTTAACCTAAAATTGTCCGAAGTAAGAATTGCTCGAAAAGAGAGCTTTTCAAAATTTTGTAACAATTACTGGAGACAACTTAGAGCTAAGGTGAAAAATCTATACCAATGATATTGGACATCTTTGGAAAACTTTGATGTTCGTTTGTGTGAAAATTTTTTGTTTTTTTATTTAAAAATTATTTGTTAATGGATTATTAAATTAAAATTTTTAGTTGCACACTATCAAACAAAATCCATTGTTTTGATTTCAAATTTTTATTAATCTACAACAATTTCTTCAATTTTCTTGAAATATTTTTAGAATTATTATTATTGTTATTAAAAAGTGGGATAACAAATAAATTCTTATACTGCTTAGTATTAAGAACACTAGCTGCCATGGCTTTCAGCTCTTAGATTAATAAATTGAACTATGAGATAAATTAATTTGAGTTATATAAGATTTATCAAATTAGTGTATTTAAAAAAATTATAGATGAAGTTTATGTTGTTAAGATTTAGATTTTCCAGGAGCTCTATCATGTTAATTTTGGGTTGTTGTGCTGCATTGCATCCTGAGAGCAGGTGCTCCACAGTTGCAACGATGTTGCTGATAGGGCATGTAACATTGTTGCAGTCACACAGTATGTTTTGATGAGTGAAGTAGGTGTGACCAAGTCGGTGGCGGACGAATATGTTTATTGCATTATGGTGGCAATCAGCACGATTACGGTTTCTGCGGCGCCAAGAACTGACAATGGATTCTAATAGAACTCGTCAAAATAAAACGAATATATAACATTTTTCGATTTCTCGCTTAGTTTTCGAGATATTGAAAGATTTTTTGCTTAAAATATTAAATTATGTGCATATTTAACAACCTAAAAGTATACTACAAATAACAGCTTAAAAGTATACTACAAAAAACAAAAATTTGTTAAACAAAAGATTAAATTGAAGAAGAATGCTTCTAAAAATGTGTATTTTTAGTATTTGTCGTTCTATACACAAGTGAATTACACACTCTGTGAAAATTTCAACTCTCAACCTATTACGGTTCATGAGATAGAGCAGGAGACAGACGGACGGATGGATGGACGGATAGCGTAAGCTTAGTAATAGGGTCCCGTTAGCTCCCTATGGGTACAGAACCTTAAAAATCGAAAAAAATCGATGTATCGATTTTTTGTATATTTTTTTCGAGTTCAGCACCCCCAAAAACATAAAATTACAACTCAAAATCGCGGCGACCCGGATATCGTAATCTCCCCTGGCATTCGGTAGGATAAATTGGAGTGATGGCACTTGGGTTTAAGCGCTTGTAGTGGTGACTTGCGTTATCCCATGAAATCCAGTCTTTCTCCCGAATATGAGATTTAACTAAGCGGAGGATGTTGGCCTTTCGAAAAATATAGTGGTTCTGTTAAGACGAGCTTAGTACGGGAGTCAGATAGTTCATTGCAAAGTATTTTGGCATGGCCAGGGACCAATATAAGTTTAATATGCTTATGTGTATGTTGAATAAGCTGGTCCCGGATTGTAGTAGTAATTATACTGTTACTGTTGGGGTTTCGTACGGAGTTAATAGTTGATTTGTATCTGAGCAAATAATGACGTTGGATGGAATATTAGCAGCAAATCGTATTCAATGGAGAATAGCTCAGGTTTTTGTAGTGAATATAAAGCAGAAATCGAAGATTGAGCTAACCGATGTTGTTGTATTTGATCCGTCCATAACGGCAAATGAAATTGGATCTTAAGTTTTTGATCAGTGAATAAGAATGTTGTTGTGTTATGACTTGAGTTGCGGTAAACTTTATTAAAACGAGCTCTATATTCTTCTGGGGAAGTGTCGCGTTTTGTAAATGCTTTAAGTATATCGATGAATGCAGACCGTTCCAGTGACCATGAAGGAAATTGTTCAGGTTGAATGTAAGTGGGACACTGAATAAATTCAACTAACTTGGCTAAATCGATACATTGTATAATTGTTAATATGCGCCGAAAAATATGCACATAATTATAAGCTGTTTTGACAATATCTTATAGCTTTTTGTTATGATTTAAAAACATATTTAAAATTAAACTAATCTTAGAATACAATATTTTGTTATTATATTGTATTAATCTACTCTTAATCTATTTAAATTATCTCCTAGTCAGGTAGCAAGGTGGTCCAATTAAGTAAGTGATTATCTTTTGCTTCCTATGAGCTTTTGTGTGAGCCGCTATAAAATGGTGTATCATGATTTCAAACGTTATTTTGCACGAGACCTTTCAAGTAGATCCGAATATATCGCCTTTATCTATGGCTGAAAATATTTCAAATTTGGCATATTTATATGATAGCACTATGATATAAGTAAACCACAGTAAACAGGGACATTGTGTCTCTTTTTGTCTAGCCATTGTCCTTGATAATTCCCTTGTGTTGTAGTTGTCTATTTAAATTATCACTAATAAGTTGCAAGTAGCTCAATGTTTAAGTTGACAGCATATGGGTTTTATATTTAAGGTTTAAGTTCTTAACTTAAGTTAGAGGACCTTGGCTTTAGTATATGAGGTTTCCCAATCTTAACTGATGATCAAGATTCATTTGAAGATATTATATACTTAGGTACGCTAAAATCCAAAGAATATGAAATAATAAATGGCATTTTATGCTGCCTTACATTTTTAACATTTTCTTTTATTTTTTTCCTTTTCTTTCCATTCTTTTCTTTCTTTGTTGTTTTTGTTTAATATTTACAATACTTTTGCCTTATGACTTTTGTTTAGCTCAGCATGTTATGAGGGCGCATAATTTCCAAACAACGAAACAAAAACAAAATTAACATACATGAAAAACATACTTTCTCTAACTCTCTTTTGCATTGTCTTCCTCCCGTGTCCTCTTCTCTCATATTTTATCTTATATACATACATAAATATACATAAAATATGTCGAAAAACGTTCATATATCGCTGAAAATTTAATAATGCGTTGCATACTTTATGAAGTCGTTTTCTGTTTGCTTTCTTCAAAATTTACTTCGCACATTTGCTTCACTTCACTTTGTCATCATTTTCAATACTGCACACCGTTTTTCATTTCACCATAGCCACTAACTCACTTACTTACACCACGTCACTCACCTACTCATCATACGCATATAAAATTGAAGTTTACCTTTGTCAAAGGGAAAAATGACAAAAAAAAAAAAAAAAACACAACAGGAGAGTAAAGGAAGTGAAAGTAAAGCAACAATCAAAGGAATCTGATGGTGATGGTGTGACTGGCTTGTCTTGACTTCTAGTGTGACTGTGACTTCGTGTCAATTACACAATATACAATATTTGCCAAAGGTCATGAAAAGCACACAACAAAAGATGACAAATGCCAAAAAAACATGAAAAAAAAAAAGGAAAACAAAGTAAAGCAAAGCAAAGATATTTTTTATTTCATTTCTTCTTCGCTCTCCTCTTATTATTCACATTTCTCATCATATCTTTTATAAAACATAAATTTTGTTATTGTTTTATTACGTATACGACGGGCTTGTCGTTTGTCATTTGCCTTTTGGCTTTTGGCTTTTGCCTTTTGCCTTTTGTTTAATTACTGTTTGTCTGCCATTTTAATTCTTCTATGTTTGTCAACATGATTTTCGCTTTTTATTTTTGAAACTTCATGACAAGTAAATGATCTACTTAGGCTCGACTCTGATTTCCTATATTCTACATTCTACCTTCATCCTTCTCTCTTTCTGTCTAATATTGTTGTTTTTTTTTTTGTTTATCTTCATTTTCTCAATCAAGTAAAACTTTGAAAAAAAAAAGTATGAAAATGGTAAGAGAATAGCAAATATTTTTATAGAGTTCAGTATAGTTTTCATTATAACAAATGGTTTAAGTCTTGTCCTGCCTTAGTAGCAAATAAGTAGTAGAATGATACAAAAACATGGAAAAACACAGATGTTATATATTCATATCAAAAAATTAAAAATTAAAAAGGACTCAGCAAGGAGATTCGAAACAAATGTTTATTATTAGATAAGGTGATACTATGTCACTTCTCTTTAGATATCTCAAACAGGATTAAACATAATATGATTTTGCAGAAAAATTGATAAAATTTACTTAATGTGAGAAAAAAAATATGGAGCATTAACGCATTAGAGATTTAAATGTTTTGAAAGTTGCATTCAGAATGAAATGGTATTCCTCATATCATCTATCTATACATATATTTAAATCATAGACAGAAAGAGTTTGTACACGCATCATGTAAAAGCTACTCATTGGGTTCCAAACCGAATTACTGATAAATAACAAGGTTTATTCTGAATAAGTTATAGCTTTTATTTTATTAACATCGACCTACAGAATCGTTAAATTAATGGATCAAATATTGCTTATAAAGCTTAGAAACAGATTTTAAAATCAATCAAATAGTCTTTGGCAAACATCTGTTGTTGAATTGTGAATCATAACAAAATAAAATAAATATAATCCATTCTATCATTCCTGTGCGAAGCCTATTTTGATGAAACATTGCAGAGGAGTAGCAAAGTGCTTCGAGGCAGGTACTAGTCTAGAATAATAAAAAATACTATATGAATATACAATTTTTGAAATCTCGTTGAACTTAAGAACTAAATTTAGGAATAAGGGGCATCTATATATAACGTCGCAGGTTAGGGTGTGATCACCTATACAGGGAGGTTCAACGAAGTGTGACGTCACATGTCAAAATTTAAAATATTAAAAATCTTTTAACGAAAAATGATTACCAATTTTATCTATAGAAACCTAATAGAAACCCTAAGAGACAAACACTTAACGAAAGGAAGAGAAATTATATTATCGGTTTTAACTCTAAAATATAAGACGTCACGCTAGGAGGTTTCAGAAATGTGGCACCCTCGCGACAGGGGGGGGGGTTAGCAAAAAATCATGAAATTCCTGTGATGTAATATGTGTACGACCCCTTACCTTTGAGTTTATTTTTCTCTTAAATTATCTTATCTTATCTTTTAATTAATCTTATTTAATTCCACTTAAACTCATCTAATCTTGTATATTCTTATTTTATATCACGTCACCATTTCTATATTATGGATTGTGAAATACAATTGATAATAAAGTGTGATAAAGGTTAGGTTATAGAAATAAAAATAATGAGAATTTAAAATTGTATGCTATAAGTGAAATTCTTTTCTGTTTCTCTAAAAAGGAAGAGAAAGGTCCTTAACACAACAACTAAATGTAATAAAACTTTACTCTCCATCTAAATGTTTAGCTCTCAGCTTTATTAATGACGAAAAATTCCCCAGATAGAAATGGATAATTCGATTGGTCATTTTAAACATATCATTAATGTAGTCTTCTTTTCCTTCTGCTAAGCGTGTGTTACACCAAATTCAAAAGTATACTCAGTTTAGGCGAATGATATTAAATAACCAAAAAAAAAAAAAAAAAGGATTGATAGCCCAAAAACTGATGATTCTCAGGGAACGAACATACATGTGCCTTAATGTATAAATTAATATGTGTGTACATGTGTATGTATGTTTAATTTGTGTACGTGTGTGTGTGTGTGTGTGTATTTTGAAGTCTCAAAGTGAATATTAATGCTCGTGTTAATTAATTTTGAAGAGGTTTGCTTTTAAAACATCTTTTTCCTTTTATAACTAAAAGTACTACCAAAAAACAAAAAACACACAATATATTCTTTCATTCATTCATTCATTCATTTAGTCATTTATTCATTTATTCATTATATAAGTAAGTAAGTAAGTAAGTAAGTGAGTGAGTGAGTGAGTGAGTAAGTAAGTAAGTAAGTGAGTGAGTAAGCGAGTAAGTAAGTGAGTGAGTCAATCATTTTATGGTTGTATGTGAAAGGTTTTTTGGTTTGCGCTTGAAAAGCAAGTAAATCGTGATAAACAACGAAAATTATCTCATGCAATTTTTGTTCTTTTTGTTTTTGTTTCTGTTTCTGTTTCTGTTTTTCTTGTTGTTGTTCATGTTCATGTTTATGTTTTGTTTTTGAATTTTCATTTGTGCGATATACTAGTATTCTGCTTTTTCTTGTTCTTGTTCTTGTTTATCATATTATCTCCTGTTGACTTCATTTGAAATATGCTTAAAATGTGAGGAGGAGGGGCATGATTTTGGTTTAAGAAGTATGAAAAAGATTTAAATTATGCCTACGTCAAATGTGCAAAAATTAATTTACATAAAAACAAAGTTAATTATGAAAACGAAATAAGTTTGTAGACAGGTTTATGCTTATTTATATACGAATATGAACATGTGTAATATAAGAATTGGTATAGTCGTGTACTGTACATGGTGAAGGAAAAGGCAGAAGTGTTTTATGAGTTTGTTTATTTCCTTTTCCTTTTCCTTTTTTTTTTTTTTTTTTTTTGAGAGAAAACGACACGCGACAATTATTAATTTTGTCAGTCAAATGAGTTTTTATCTTTTATTTTCATTTTACATACTACATAATAGTATTTCAGAACATCAAAATAGTACTTTTGTTTTAATTGCTTGTATTTCTTAGCAAACCTTTTGCGCTTTTATTAACCAACACTGGTAACCTTTGTTCTCATATTGTCATAATGAAAAATCACTAGCAGTTCTTTTATCTTATTTGTTGTTGAACTTTTGATTGTTTTACAAACAGTGAAAGCTCAACTTATTTGAAAGCAAAATGTCATGACGACAGCATCTTCAGTCGACACTCAATTAAATTTGAATGCAATGTTCTTGGCTGTGCGTCTGAAGTTTCATTTCCTTTCATTTCATTTCATTTCATTTCAATGCCACCCTTCATATTTAATGTTAATGATCTTATGACTTTCTTTCATTTGATATGTGTATCTATGCAGATTCAAATGTACATAATCATTAATAAATTTTTAAAGCAAAGTATTGAAATTTGATAATAAGTTGTGATTATCTTCATATAAAAACTTCTAAGAAACATTTTTAAATGAGATATCGTAAATCGTATATTTTTCTAATGAGGAAACTGATTTCAAACTTTAAAAAATTGAATAGAAAATTGAAATTATATTCATTCATCTATGAATTTACAAATTTTGACTTATTCATTCATTTATAAATTTCAATGCACTAAAAGAAGATGTATGATTTAATTTATATTATGTTGAATTTATATATTATTAAGGGAAGTCGGCTATAATCTAAAAGAAAGCAAAATTATGTTTAGGAGTCTAACTCATTAGTCCACCACTTACTTTGCTACATATTAAATATGTATTTAGTACAGTTTCCTATCAAAAAATTACCCTTTACACTCTCATTCTATGCTTGTAAATAATTTTCGTTTGGTGAGTGTGAAAAGTAAATTTTTAAAAGTGTCGTATAATTGTGTTAAGTACCTTATATTGAGAAAGGTTTATACAATTCGATGAAACCGAATACTATATATATATATATATTCTCTTTCTTTATTTATTGTCCTTAATTCCAAAGAAATTCACTTAATTTATTTTTACACGAAAAAGTTAAATATTTCGTGAAGTTTACCAAAGAAGTTTTCGAACTCAGTGAATTTTTGTCTTGCGCGGTATTTAGTATTAATAAATGAAGAAAATTCTATAGATTGAACAGCATTTCCAAGCTTATTCGTATTTATACAATACATATATAAACCCATGTATTTCGGTTTAAACTATATTCAGTATTTTAGTGTTGTAAAATGCAAGAAAGTTGCATAATTTTAAATAAACACCAAGGAAAACTCCATCCTTGCTTTTGATGATTTTCTTTGTTTTTTAACAATTTGTTGTGAGTGAACGAATTAATGTTAATTTCACACTTCGACTTTTATGAAAGTCACTTACAATAAAGAAAAGAGAGAAAAAACCAAAAACATCAACAATACTTACTACTATAGTGAGAGAATAACGGATGTAGTACTATAAGTATAGTAGTATGCAAGTTGTAGCCCCAAAGCCCAGTCTGGCCTTGCAAGTTGTACTAAACACAATGAAGTTATAAAAGAAGAGGACAACTGCAATGAAGGTGAAGGTGCCGGTGCTGGTGCTGGTGCTGGTGCCGTTACCGGTGATGACTCCCCGACGACAACGATAAAGTTTGAAAGTTTGCTCGATATTATTTCACTTGTCCTCCTCTTGTCCTCTTGTTTACTTAACTAAGTTTTACTATCACTCTCTTAGTATCTGAGTATCACACCCTCAAATTCACTCATGCACGCACACCCCTACACCCCTACACCTAAAACTTTACATCTTTAGTTTATTTTATTTAGAAATGCTAGGCAGGTGTCCTTCGTCTTTCGACTATACTCGTAGTAGCGAATATTGTGACTCTGACTCTGGTTGTAGATTTTAAAGTTTTATACTTTTCAATTGTATAAGTGACTATATAAATGAATGAATGAACTAGAAGATGAATGAATGAATAAGTGAACTAGAGAAAAAATGTATAGAATAAAACTTAGCAATGAAGTTTCTATGAATAGGAATACTTAAAAGTAGAAAATCCTTTATAGAAAGTAATGAGTGACATTTTTGTTTTCATCTTCTTCTAATCTTTATTTTTTATCACACACACACTCTTTCTGTTTCTGTTTCTATTTTATTTGATTTTGGTTTGGTTTGGTTTGGTTTGGGTTGGTTTGGTTTGGTTTGTTTTCTTTTGTTTTATTTCTTTTTCTTGCATTTTTTCACTTTGTCTTAATACAGTTTGACAGTATTAAGAAGTTGCAAAAAATATCGGCGTCAGTTGTTATTCTTAATATTGCTGATGTTGTTCTTGTTTCCGGAAAAACTTGAGTTCTATTAGTGTTAATCACCGCTTTTAAATGCAAAAGATCTGCTCAGAACATTTATTTCAAATTCGAAGTTGAGGTCGGTTAAATGTTGGAAGGTTGCTTATAGTGGGGGTTCGAAAGACTGTGTGCCCAGAGAGAAAGAGAGAGAATGTTGCAAAAACAAATGAAAGAACGAACATTTATTTATGTTGAGGAAAAGCGGTAATGCGACCATTAATCAGCTTTCGAAATGAAATTCAAGTCGAGCAATAAAGGAACGAAACGAAACAAATGAACAAGGGAGAGACCCACTAAGAAGGATAAAGCATAAAAGAAGCATTCATAAAGTGGAAGGAAGGAAGGACAAGAAAGAAACGAAGAAAACTTTGAACTCAATTTCGCAATGCAGACGTACAGCCCTTTACAAAGAGTTAAAAGGTAAGAGAGAATACTATGTATAAGAGACAAATAGAGCAGCAGTAAGCGAGGTCTGGTTGTGCATAGTCCTTAACAATGTTGTTGAATCGACTCAACTGAAGAAGAACTCGCCGACTCAATGACTCGCAGGACGAACGTACTACAATAAAAAACAATAACAATAAGTTGCGTGTTGCACGAAGAAGTTTTCATGTCATTTTTCCCATACAATCAACAACTCAGGTCGACACATTCAGATGCGATGCAATTCGTATTGTACGATGAAGCATTTGTCTTCGCATCGTCCTTATGCATCTTTTGGTCATTGAAACCATTGAAAGATTGCTTGTTGAATATTGAATGGCGGAACGGGGTTTGGAAATATTCTATGAATGTAAGTATTTACCTCGTAGTCTTCCCTGCTTATTCAGCTGCATTTAAGCTGTTCTTGTTGTTGTTTCAAAGTCTGCCAAAACAGAGTTTCATTAAGAGCATTTGCTGAGTGAGTGTCTAAGGTCAGTTTGCCTTACATGGGTTAAGTGAGTGCCTAAGGTCAGTTTACCTTACATGGGTTGTTAGCCTTAAGATATTATACAATATTAAGTGGGTTACTGCTGTTTATTCTCTTAATGTGTTTTCTGTTCATTTTTTTGTTAAGTGAAAAATATTTAAAAAGCATTTATTTTGTTTTAATCGTATAATTTTTTTATATTTTTTTTCTTTTCCTTTCACTTTCCCTTTTTTTTTTTTGTTTTGTATTTATTTTTGTTTTATGCTTACAGTTTTCTTGTAGCAATTCATCTTCGAAAGTACCAAGTGGGTGGCTTGAAATTGAAATTCTTGAATGGGAAATAATAAAGGGAAAGTATGTGGTTCAAGTGCAATATGTTTGTAATAGGTAAATTAAAAGAAGAAGAAAGGAAAGAAGCTTAATGAAAAGTCTTTAATTATTCAAAATAAAGTTAGTTTCAGAATTTTATAAGAGGATGAATGTTGGTAAAGTTTTTACTTGTTCCTTTTTCGATTAACTTAACGATTATATAAAACACTAAAAGTATTCAATGTTTGCCATTAAAAGAAGATTATTTTTTAGAATAAATACATGTAGTTAATATAAGTACATATATGAAATTCTTTTAAAATCCCAACATGCTTTTGTAGAAAATACTTCCCACAGGCAACACGTACAACTCATACATAAATACTTTCTCACCACCATCATATGTGTGTAAAAAAAAAAAAAATGAAAGCAAGGAGAAGAACAAAACAATTTCCGCACGCGAATGTGAATAAAGCGCATAAAACATAAATCTTGCAATGCGAATTAATTCTAAATTATTTTCGGGTTTTAAGTATTTTTCTCTGAAAAGAGAGTAAAATACAATAAATAGAACCAAAAAAGTAGGGAGGGGGGGGGGGTGGTGTGGTGATTATGGGTAGGTTGGTTGAGTAATAATAAAAATAAATGGAAAAAATTAATTCAGTTTCATCGAGAAGTTCACTACACTACTTTGAACTAAAGAAATTTATTGAATTATGTAATTTATTCAAAATAGCAGCCCGTGGTGTACATAATAAAAAAATCATCTAAAGCACGCAACCTGTGTGTATATATTAGAGATCTGCAAATCTCCACTCAAACCATCCTTCTCATTCATAACGTTGTTGCTGGCGCAATGGTTCGCAACACATTTTTTTTGTCAGGGAACACTTTGATTTTACTATTATTAGCTGGGACCACAAGTTTAAAAAATAAACTTTAATCGAAATGTTTAATTAAAATAATTAATCGTAATATTCAAAATAATATTAATTTCTTTTTCGGATCATATTTATGCTCCTGTCTACAACTGGTTGGAATCACTGGTCTTGTGCATTACACATTCATAGTCTTTGTTCTCCCTTTCATCTCATGGTGTAAGAAATTAGATATAAATGTATTATTGTATCAAGAATCGTTGTGCTTGCTTTGAGAGAGAAGTAATCAAATACTGAATTACATATAAGACAATTTTCTCACTCTTATTATTATAATTTATTGATCGTCATCATGCAGATCAGCAGGGTGCGAAGCGAAGACGTAGATACGTATGTGTTGAATTTGCGCATAAGAAGCCAGACCGTAGAGCTGAATACCATATGTCCAAACCGGTTTAATTGATTATTGATTTGTAGATTGTAAATTTAGCATTAAGGATTAAATTACTCTTGGGGCGTAATAGATAGTTAGCAAGTGTAACTTGGCCGTCTCCATTTCCAGCATCTGTCTAGGTGCATATCGGTATAGGGAATGTCAACTCCACCCATGTTAACTGTAGGGAACCAGTCACGATGTAGCGCAAAGCAGTAATGTTGAGAGTTTTCAGAATTTAATCCTATGTTCCGACGTTTAGCCCATCTATGAAAGTTGTCTAGGTAGTTTTGGGCATTGGTCGCACGTTGAACATTGCAGTTGTTTCTTGTTAGAAGCGCTGTATCATCAGTATATGTTGCCACTATTGACATTTAAAAGATTTCAATAAGCTTTATATGCAAAATTTGACCAATTGTGTGGATCGATTTTGATGAAATAAACGTTATATGTTACTCACAATAAAACTTCTTAACTTTCAGTAATTCGATTTTGAATCCAATGTGTGGCTTTTAAGTGATACCTGCACAAACAAACAAACCAACAGGCAAAGTCTACGATTTTATTATATGTATAGATGTTGTATAGATTGTGATTACGAATCATTTGAAATAATATATATATTTTTTTTTAAATTTTATTTAACAACGTTAATCGCAGCAAACTGCATAACACATTTTTAATGACTCAATGAATAAAAAGAAAAGTCTATAACATCCTACTGAGGAAATCATGCGGGTGAAGCCTTTTTGATCTTCGCCTAGTAGAGCAGCGAGTGAGCCTTTGAATGATGACGACTGCTCCATAACAATTGAGATTTTAAGATCTCTGTGTAGTGTAATATTTCTAACGAGCCAAAAGGTACCCGTGATTTTACAAAGTGTCTTGCTCTGGCACGTCTGCAATTTTGTAATGCTATAGGCAGCTGCAGTTTCCCTTATTTGAAAGGCATAGCACCAAGAAGGTGCCACCACATGAAAATAAATTAGTCTTTTGTTTGATAATGAAAGTTTATTGGAAGGGCGGAGGAGCCAGTTCAGTTTCCTAACCTTTTGATACCAGGGAACCCACAACCATCTTCATGTGAGTCCGTAATGTGAGGCGTTTGTCCAGGATCAGACCAAGGTATCGGATTTGCAACATCTGTGAAATGATATTTCAATTATATGTTGTAGCCTGACAAATGCCTTTTCTTAGGGAAAAATTGCAGTAACTTGACTTGAAATTGATCATTATATTCCGAGCATGATATCTAATTAAATATAGATTTATTTTTTCCGCCGCTTCATTAGGTGACCCGGAGTTGTAGACTATATCCGTGTCGTCGGCATACTTGTAAGTAGCAATGATTGCTTGGTTATCAAGAATTATTGGCATATCCAAGGTATACAGTATGTATAAGACCGGGCCGAGAACACTGCCTTGTGGAACGCCAGCCCTTATGAGTCTGGTGGATCTCCAGTCTCTAGCTGCCGCAGAGAAGGAATGTTCTTTCAGGAACGCTTTGATTTTGTAAAGTAATCAATTGGTTTTAATCATTAAGTTGTTTAGTTTCATTTAATTATTTTTCAGTAATTAAACAAGTTTATATTGAATATTACTTATTTTAAAGAAATTTCAATTCAAATTCATCTGTAAAAGAAAGGCATTAATTCATTTGTAATGTTATTTAATGTCACAAACCTTATGAACAAACTTAGAATACCCATTCAAAATGAATGTGGTAGTAGAGTGCAATAAGAAAATCTAACAAACGGATTTCTTCACAAAATAGATTGCTACAAAAGGCACATTATAATCAACCACAACCCCCCCCCCCCATATGTGTGTGTGCTGTGGATAAAAAACCGGGAAGAAGTGAAAATATTTAAACCAAAGAAAGAGTTCAATATACTAAAATTTGTTTAAATGTTGTACTTCTTTCAAAAGAAAATAGAAACTCTTTTTAGTCATGTTTTATTTTCTTTTGTTTTTCACTATGATTTGGTTGTTGTTGGTGTTGCTGATGTATCCAATTTTTTTTATTATTTTGATTTTGATATTTCTCTTTTTCTACTTTTATTTTGAAATTGTGTTGTTTGTCGGTTAATGGCTTCACTTGGTATTTCTTCAATTAATTTGTGTTTTGCGTGTGTAATCGAGTTTTTTTATTTTATTTTTTATTTTTTTTTTTTGCTCCTACTTACTTACTTTCCAATTGTTTGGATTCATTGGAACTCATTCCCATTTCCCTTCTGCGCTTCTGTTCTTTAGCTAATTACTATGTGACTGGCTGGTTTAGTCTTCTTCCCTTTATTTGATTCCATTTATATTGTGTTTATTTGAAGAAGGCGTTCATTGAAACAAAATTTAAATGAATTCACCATGAAAATCGGTGTCTAAGATTTGCTTGTTCGTTAGCTTGAAGCGTACAGAAAGTTTGTTTTTTGTTTTTTTTTTTTATGTCGAATTTTCTTTCTCATTGTTTTCTGTTTTCTTGTGGCTTTTTTGACAGTTCCTTTGCGTCATATATCCTGATTATCCTTACACAGAAAACACATACTTAGCGCTTTTACGTCAGACACTTATACCATATACGGTTGTAATACCTTGAAGCGATGCGGGTTGACTCCAAGACTCTGATTCTGATTCTGTCTGTTTTTAACTAGTATAAGCAATGCGTTTGACTCATGGTATATGTACGAGTGAGTATGTATATAGTAGTTAGTATACTTAGTACATATAAGCAAGTCGAATGCTGTATGAATGACAGACAGATAGACAGACAGACAGTTGGAGGAGGAGATATGAGATAGGAGACAGGCTGAAGTAAAGAGTGTAAGCCTGTGAATTTGACTCTCTGGGGGAAAATATAAAACTTTGAAGAAGTGACGCTTTTACTTTGACGTTATTGTATTTTATGCTCTTTTGTGTTTTTCCTTTTTCTTTTTACTTTTTTTTTTTTGTTGGAAACAAAGACACACGACATCCTCTTGTTGTATAGGAAAAGTTCCAAAATATTTTCTGCAATTAAAAAAAAAAAAAAAAAAAAAAAAACGAATCCAAATGAAAAAAGTAGCGTAAAAAAGAGGTCGGTCGGTTTGTTGGTTGGTTTGTTGGTTTGATTGAAGCATTTGGGGGTAAAATAAATGTTATTGGTTTGAGGTATGAATTTCAAGTGAATTTCGTTTGGGGTGCGATAATTTTTGATGCGGTACCAACTTTTAATTAAATGTTTAAACAAGATTTCATTAATATACATACACATACATCCATACTCATACAGACATACAGATTGCATTGATAGAATTTAATTTTCTAACTTCAAAGAGCTCGTGTCTAAAATAAACAAAAAAAGAAAAAAAAAAACTCTTAATTTACCGTAGGCTCAGAACGAACCAGAAACTCTCACTGACTTATTCACTCGCTTACTGATTCAGTCATTCAGATAAACAGATACTCAGAAAGGCAGAAGGAATTGTCTCTTTACTGTAGATCTTTTAAGTTCAATTGAAACCTTTAAGAATGTTACGCTATGACAACTTCAGTGGGAAAGTATTGGCTGCTACTTTATACTTTACACTTTATACTTAGTACTATCCCTATTTTCTATTCTATTTGAGTTGAATTTATTTCTTTTCCTTATCAAATTATGATGAAACCAGGCATAGAATACAGTAAAATAGGAAAATAAGAAAAAAATAATGTAAATGAAAAGTCTCTTGAAAGTTTGCAATTCCATTAACACCAATTATCATAAATATATCTGCCTTCTTCATCACCATCAGTTGCGTCGTCATCATCATCATCATCATGACCATCATCGACATTACCACACAGAGAAACTTTTGCTAAAGATATTCGTCCTTTTTCCTTATTTATAATTTTTTTTTTTCTTCATATTTTGCAAAAATTCCTTTCTACTTACAACATAGAAAACTAAATTATTTCCTTAAAACTTTTGAGTATTTAAACAAAAAAATTTGTTGAAGAGTTTGGCCAAAAGTTGATGAGGACAATGAAGATGTTGATTGTAGAGTGATGATCATGACGATGCAGATGAAGATGATGGGTCATGTTAGGTAACTTTGTGGTTGAGATGTCTGTAAGTGAGCAACTAACTCACAGACGCACACATAGAAATGACCAAAGTAATGGTAACCAGGCAATTAATGTCCTTAGCCTGGGGGTGCCTCTTTATGAATTCTCAACAGACAGACAGATAGACACTCACCCACTCATATACATATACGTATATGTATTGACATCAATATACACATTCAAGGACGCCATAAATATACAAATGTACAAGTATACTGTACATACATATGCGTGTATTTGTTTCGTCATGTTCTTATTATTGTTGGTATTTTCTGTTACTGCTATTGCTATTTCTGTAAGCCTCTGGAGTGTGCTTGGTATTGCCCTGTAAATATTTCTAAGTTGCCTCAGTTAGTGGTCAAAGTTATAAAGAAAAAGGAACATACACTCAATCATATAACAAATATAGATACATTCAAACGTGGTTAGCACAAGTAATTGCTTATGGTTTTGAATAATTTTCATACATTTCAGTCGTTTTATGGAAAAGTATATATTTTTTTTTTGTGCTATACATTTGTGTCTTATTAAAGGAGGAGACATTGAATTAAAGATTCTATAAAGTATATGACACTCATATGTTCATTTCATTTAATTCTATATAATGTTGTCTGACAAACACGTCTCCATTAATGGATTTTAAAATATGCATCTCACTGGAACACCTCACATTTTTAAATTTTTTCTGCCCTTTTTTTTTTTTTGGGTTTTTCGATTTTTCCTTTTTCCAAAACCATTCTCTTGAATGAATCTCTTCGTCCTTTTGAGTTTATCGCGTTCAGATAGACAGACGCGGTGGAGGACTAAGGTTTATAATATGTATAGATAGATAGATAGATGTCTCCTAACAATTTATCTAAAAAATTAAAGTCATCTATATTCTCAATTCCCATGCTCTACAAAGCAGTTCTAAAATCAGTGTAAACATTAGCAATATAGCTGAGCGAACGGTATGTAACTCCAATATTGAGATATTGTGGATGTACCAGTCTTGACTCTACATAATAAGCATAACAAGTGCTCCATGATATGTGAGCGATTTTAAAATTCACAAAGACCGGAAAGTGAGGATGATATAAGGAAAGAATGTCAGATAGATAGATACATCAGCAAGTTGCATACTCGTATGCATACCAAAAACATAGCAATATGTTTGTTAGACAACAGTATGAAATTACAGATTCCATAATTTATAGTAATACTATGATGTAAAACACATAATATATTAAAAAAATTGTTTGCTTGTTAAAATACATATCTTTAATTAACACATTGTGAAAAAATTGATCTGCGGAGCTGAAAATCAGAAATACATCAGCATCAGAATTACACAGTGGCAAGTTTTGCCAGTAAACTAATAACAAACTTACAATATGAATTGCTCTTATATGGGTATATGATCATTAAAAATTTCTCAATGGATATATTTCCTGTATTTTCATTACCTAACATTTCCATTAAGATAGTGTATTTATCTAAAAATACAATATAAAAATAAAAATTTTGAAAATATGATTTATATTATATCTTTTAAATTAAGGACGAATAAATATTCAAATACCCAATTATTAAAAAATTAAAACGTAATTACGTTTCAATTGTAAGAGATTTATACTTTTTAAAATCACTGTCTATGCAAAGAGAAAGTTCTCTTTTTGTGAGCGATTAGTCTAAAGACAAAATTTCCATAGTATTTGACTACTCTTTGAGAGGAAGATAGAATGCTACCTCTCCGCTCAGTATTCTTAAGGTAGGCATCCACATGCCAAATATTTATTTAAATTTGAATCTCTTTGAAAGAGCGGAAGCGATTTGATGTGTGAATGGCACTGATTTTGCATTGGACCAAATATTGGAACTAAAGTAAAAAGTTTTGATTTTCTTCAAATCTAATTATTCTTCATTTTAGCATTTGAAAAAACAATTTATGTGTGGATAGCAAAATCATATAATTATGATGATATCGTCATTGTGAAAAGACGACTCGCTGACTGCGAACAAACAAAAAAATGGAAAACGAAAGAAAACTTCCGTGGATGGGCATCAAATTACATCAATAACAATTTGAAGAAATATTGTATTTGACGTGTGGATGCGTACCTTTAAGAACTCATGAGCCATTAACTTTCACTGTGGCGCAGAGTGACTTGACTTTTTGCACGCACCGGTTCAACAATATGCATATTACAATCTCATATTGTTTGTTTTGGTTTTCTTACGGTTTATCTTACTGGTATTTCTGAGCGCCTGATTGCCTGAATCAAATATGACATTTTTTTTGGTACTAATAGCGTATTCACACTGAACTGAATCATGATGATGATGTCGTCCAGACTGGCAATTTTGAAAATTTACTTCAAATTGTTTTGTGCAATGATCAACTGTTAAATGTCGGAAATGACCAAAAAAAAAAAAAAAAAGCGGACATCACTAAAAACTTTGCAACACTGTCAGAAATATCCCAGCCAAGATTGATTCGAATCATGATCCAGTGTGAATACACTATAAATAACATAACTAAAATGAAAAACTAAATCAAATTTATTTATTTATTAGACATAATTTTTATTTCTAAATCAATATATTTTGGATTTAGTTTTGTATTCGAATTCAGATTCGTACTGGTATTCATAGGATTCGTACTGGAATTCGTTGGGTTTCTACTGGAATCCATACTCAGATTTAGATTCGCTCTTTGGATTCGATTACCATGAATACTTCTAACATCTGGATCTTTGTATCCAAACCCAAGGATTCGTGCATCACTACA
The DNA here is from genome assembly GCA_035041805.1 of Amiota mariae. Lineage (NCBI taxonomy): Eukaryota > Metazoa > Arthropoda > Insecta > Diptera > Drosophilidae > Amiota > Amiota mariae. The sequence continues at coordinate 68,705 of JAWNKV010000233.1, read as the reverse complement.
CTGCATTGCCTATCAATCGAAAGTAACCACTATTCACGAAGTCTTCAATTGTTGAAAGATAATTCTATCACCATCTAGGATTATCTTCAATTGCACCCGAACTCATATAAATTTCTTTTGGATACAAGGAGAAGGTATTTAGGATCCTTATTCATAGAATGTATTGACAAACTACCTCGATTTATAATTAAAAGCCTTGTGAGCTTCGGTTTCATGGAATCATGACGACCCCAAACTTTTTGTCTAAATGGCGTCTTTGCTTTGATATAAGGCTACTAAGCTTATTTAACTTGTTTTTTTTAATGTTATACTCGGCGAAACAGAAATTATTTTTCTATTACATATACTTACATATTTTTACTATTTTCCACAAAGACGCATTTAATAATTTATTGTATTTTAAATGGGTACGCGTATTTAATTTTAACATTAAAATGCTTGCAAGATTCCTTTTAAATTTTCATAAAACTTTGCAAAATTTAAAATGCCAAGCATTAAAGTTTGCAAAATTTAAAATGCCAAGAATTGAAGATTTTTCAATTTTACTTACACTTTGTTTCATTGTTCATCGCTTTGTGCGGCCGCAATGCCACATCTTCATGTGAATCAAAAAGAATGGAAAAAATGTGAAAAAATTTATGGTTGCAACAATTTAAGCTTCATTTACGAGAACGAAGGAGTATAAAAGCGGGCATCATCATGTCTGTGATTGTTGTTGGGTGTTCATTGATTCATTGTATAACATTTTCAGGAACAATGTACCTACTATTGAAAATATTTAAACCGCTTTTATAAAATAACATTTTATTATCATCATCATTGAAAGCAGCAGCAGCATCAATAAGACCAGCAGTAGTAGCATGGACGACGTGTCCATGTATTGATACTTCAAAGAACGATTCAAATTCTCTGGCTGGGTCAAAGTGGAATGCAGACACCGCATATACCATTGCTCAGCTGGAGCAACTGTGTATGTGTGTGCCATTTCCTAGTTTCAATAGAGAATTCCTGTTGGGAATCGTGATAGCATAGAATTGCACGCGTTTCCTTCTTTAGCACGCTTCATTTGCAGCAATTGTCGCGTTTTATGATGGTTACAATCACGATGATGTTGATGATGATTATGATAGGAATGATGGTGATGCTGTTGATGATGATGACGATGGCGATTTTGGAGGCACCAAGGATATCAACAACAGCAACAACAACAACAAAAACAATAAATGTGCCATCTACCAACAACATTGATGCTTCTTTTATTGTGTTGTTACTACCATTTCGTTTCTGATTTTTTGTTCAACTCCTTTTCATTTTTCTTATTATTATTTCCCGTTTTCGTTTTAATTTCAGAATCAAAAGTCTGCAGTATTCATTTTTTCCATCTCTTTCCTTCATGTTTCCTTTTTGCAGCATACCAAAAATTCCAGACAATTCTTGCTGTCGCTGCTGTTCTGACTCCTAGTTCTGGTCTTGATCCTGCAACATTGAATGCGCCCAAGAATTTCTCAGTAAAATTATTTCGTTTTATTTTTGTGTGCGGCATTAGAAGAAGGAAAAAATAAAATGAGAACCATTATCAAGAGTAGGAGGAGATGTTGAAAATGAAATGAAATTGAAAATAATCACATTTTAAGCAAACATATTGTCACGATTCATTTTCATCATCTTTCGTTGTTTTCATTGTTTTTGATTTGATGCCAGACAATTTTTTTATTTTTGGTGTTGGAATTTTGATTGTCTCGGAAATGTGTTGTGTCTAGGAAAATGTCAATGAAGGATGTTTATATTGACATAATTTCAACTCTTTACTCTTCCATTCGTCTTGTTGCCACTTACTCTCTGTTAATTGTCACTAATTCTTTGGGCAATTTATCTTCAAAACAATTGGTTAACCTTTGCCGTGCAAGAAACGCCTCAGATCTTTACCAATGACAACGGTGTTAATTCTCTTGTGGCTGATTTCAAGCTCATTCCATTCCATACTTCATTGGAATAGTAAGTCCAAGTCCAATACCCGCTTGTCGTCATCATCAATCTGTGTTCTTGTTGTCTTTTATCCTTTTGCTCTTGTTGTTCCTGCTCCTACTCCAACTGCTACTGCTGCTGATGTTGTTAATGGGTTCAGTGACGTTGATGGACATACTTGCTTCACTGACTCTAACGAACGAACGAACTGAAAATGTTTGAATGGATATATATATGTGTGTGTGTGTGTATTTGTGTGTGTGTGTGTTGGCGTTGTTGTTGTTGTTACTTGGCTGCGTGGTTGGTTGGGCACCTTTAGGGTGATTATTTGACGCCATTAATGTTGGCTGACATGCGGCGAACCCAAACGAGGCGAACAGCCAAACAAGTTACTCTTCGATGCGCGTCCGAAAATTGTAATTAATTATTCACGTGTTTATACACACAAGCTCACAGATAAACGCACACATAGATATACATAAAATAAACACATACAAACCACCAGCAATGTGGTAAGGATGATAAGGAGAAGGCATGAGAGCACATCAGACAACATCGAAGTTGTTAACCATGATGTTGGTAAATGAACATGAGTATGAGACTGGGAAGATGATAACGATGACGATGATGTTGCCAACAATGATGTCCATATAACGTTGACGCATATTTGTTGTCATATGTTTGTTATTGTTGTTGTTTTGGGCAATCTCTGTGGCAAAAAACATTTATGGAAATACGATAGGACAAAGGATTCATTCGTTCGTTGGTTGTTCTTATTTAAGTGTTTCGTTCTATTGTTGTTGGTGTTGAAAGTGGCTGGTTATGATGACATCATGACATATGCACAACATTAATTTGTCCTCTTAAATGACATTTTGGATGATTGTTTCTATAACAAAAAAAAAAAAAAAAACACAACAAAAAACAGTTTAAAAAAATTAAGCCAAGTGTGAGTCGGACTCGCACACGGAGGGTTCCGTACCATCGTACAAGATTTTTTGCCCGTTAGCTCCCTATGGGTACGGAACTCTAAAAAGACTAACTTTGCCTAAGCCGAAGTTGTAATAATCTTCACGCCCCAGCTAGTGGTCCGACGGTTTTGAAATTTATAATGTTCGTGGCTATGGGTCAGACACTTATAGTGTCCAAATTTTCAGTCGATAGTACAAAAAACAAAAAAGTGTTTCTAATAAGAACTTTTATTTGGATCACGGTTTGTATGGGGGGTGCCCCTCCTATTAGTCCGAGGGTCTTGACATTTTAACGGTTGGTGCATATCTTGGTCAGAATCTTATAGTGTCCAAATTTCAAGTCGATGGTACAAGAAACAAAAAAGTTTTTCTAATAAGGACATAAATTTGGATCCAGGTTTGTATGTTGGTACTCCTTCTAGTGGTGCGAGGGTCTTGAAATTTTAACGGTTGGTGCATATCTTGGTTAGAATCTTATAATGTCCAAATTTGAAGTCGATGGCATACATACAGAAGGACATGGCTAGACCAACTCGTCTCGTCGCGCTGATCAAGAGTATATATGTATACTTTATGGAGTCTCCGATGTCTCGTTTTGTGTGATAAGCTTATAATACTATTCACTGCGTGAAGAGCATAAATATAAGCTACTTTTAGATCAGAAATATTAAAAACATTATTTTTTTGTATTTTTTATTAAAATCAAATTAATCTTTAAATAATTACAACAAACATGTATTAAAAGATAAATTGAAATTAATTTTTAAATGATTACAAAATACATATGTAAAATAAGTGAATAATTGATGATGATGATATTGTTTTCTCATCAAAAGAGATACAAATATTTGTAAAAAAACTAGAAGTGTGAAATATTATGATTATAATTAATAAACAATTAGTGCAAATTTAAACTTCTTAAGTTTTATACTTTCCGCAACACAACACAACACAACGTAACATTCCCGAAATATGCGAGATTTCCCAAATTGAATAAGCAAAGGCGTAATTTGTGACATTGTAAATATTTTAAGCAAATTTAAAACATTCAGACTTTCTTTCAGAAATTTTAACTGTCTAGAATATTTTTGTATAATTATAAATAAAATATTATTTAGTAGTTAATTATGAACTAACTGATAATAAAATATTAATTAAATGACATGTTGAATTAATAAAATCATTGGTTTTTAAATATGGAACTGGATACCACATTATTAATGACGAATTCGGTGGATTAACCATGAATGAACAAGAAAATCTTATTGGATTAATTTTAACATTAATCCGAAAACAGATAATCCATCCACTATGGCTTGACAAGTATTATTTAGTAGTTAATTATGAACTGACTGATAATAACATATTAATTAAATTACATGTTGAATTATTAACATCATTTAAAGGATTTTTCGATGTTGAACTGGTTTTTATATATGGAACTGGATACCACATTATTAATGACAAATTTGGTGGGTTCACCATGAATGAAGAAGAAAATCTTAGTGGATTAATCCGTAAATAGATAATCCATCCACCATGGCTTGAATCCTACTGGCGGTGGTGGGTGCATTGGATCAACCTCACCCTTCAGGAAGTGGGTCTTCCTCTTCCGGGGCAACACATTTTCTGAAGCTGAAAAGTGTAAAGAGTGAATGAGTTGCATAAGCTAAAATTTTTAATAAACAATTTTTTGTCAAATAGATTTATGCTTACAAATGTCAGCTAAGACTTTCGATTCGCTATCACTTGGTTTCTTGACACCAAATGGTTCACCACTTAATGAGATATCGTTAACATTTAGTTGTTTTGTCGGGAGAAACTCAACATTTTTTCTTAATGGTTGGTGACAAACCTTTGTAGAATCGCTTAAATCATTTTTCGGTTTGAAGATTGCGTCGTCTTGTTGAAGGTACTCCACAATTGCAGGTCGGTGGAGATAGTCATTCAGTGCTATCTCACCAACCTACAAAAATAGTTCCACATAAATGGTAATTTTGTAATTTAATATTGATTTTCTTACCTGCAATATTTTATAAGAGTCACTGGTGACCTTAATGGAGCTGTTACCAACAGACATTTTGAAATTCATTTCACCACCAGGTTGAATATTCTTCGATAAGATCTCTGATGTCTGATGTAACAAATTACAAGAAGTATTCGAACCTGTAAAAGTTTGCGCTGATGTATAGTGACTTATGGGAATTGGAACATTGGGGTTCGTACCTGTGGAAGCTTTGGATGGACTGTGATTTACGAACTCTGAAACATCGTTACTTCCGCAATACAATTTTTCGTTGGAATCATGTTCGAATACTTGCTGCTTTGAATGTAATAGTTTACCAGCATTGATACTTTTAAGACTTGTAGCTGTGGACGATTCCAATTCAGCATCCCAGTCGACTGTAGTCGAAATGTGACAAAATTTTCCTGGAATAGAATCATCCGAAGAGTCTGAACTCCACACAGGCACTATCTTACGAGCAACGTTATTACTCGCCTTCTTATCTTTCTTGGCAGCAGGAAGGTCTGTAGATGAAATATTTCAAATAAAATAAACATTAGTAGGAGATCAAAATGATATTTCAATACTAATGAGAGGATTAAATGTTATTTGTGATGTGAGCGTTTTTAGATGAGATTTTGGACATTATTATTTGCTATACATTTTAAGCAACGAAAGCCTAAGAACTTCAAAATATGTTTAGTTTTTTTGTTTTTGATCGTAGTTTAACTTCGAAAGAATTACAAATTAAGTTTAATTGATGCAGAACACCCCTGCGTTTTCGGTGTTCTTTTGGAGGTAATGCAATGGTAGCAGTAGATGTAGCGACAGCAGCAGCAGCAAGGACAGAAACACCACCAGTATCTGTGCAAGAGATGCAAGTACATTTTGCAGTATTTGTACCTGTTGAAGCTTTCGCTGATGTACGGTGAATTATGGGAACTGAAACATTGTTCTCAGTTGCATCATCTTTGAATAAAATGTTTGTGGCTTATGAATACAATACTTCCTGCTTTGAATCTAATACTTTACCAGCATTGTTACTTGCAATACTTGTAGCTGTGGACAATTCCAATTCAACATCCCATTCTTTTGCAGCCGAAATATAAAGAAAAATGCCTGGAATATTATCATCCGAAGAGTCTGAACGCCATACAGGCATTTTCTTAGACAATATTTTTACACGAGCAGCGTTATTACTCGCCTTGTTATTATCCTTGCCACCAGGATTATCTATATATGAAATATTTCAAATAAAATCAACATTAGTAGGAGATCAAATGAGAGGGCTAAAAGTTCTTTGTGATGTGAATGTATCAATTTTTTTTTTTTTTTGTAGATAGTTTACCTTTGACAGACTCAGCATTATGAATGATCTTTGATTTTTGCAGAACACTCTTGGGTTTTCGGTGTTCTTTTGGAGGTAATGAAAAGGTATCGGCAGATGTACCGACAGTAGCAGCAGCAGCAAGGACAGTACGTTTTGAAGTATTTGTACCTGTAGAAGCTTGTGCTGATGTACGGTGGCGTATTGGAACTGAAACATTGTTCTCAGTATCATCCAGTTTATCATCTTTGAATAAAATGTTTGTGACTTATGAATACAATAATACTTCCTGCTTTGAATCTAATACTTTACCAGCATTGTTACTTTCAAAAATTGGAGCTGTGGACGATTCCAATTCAGCATCCCAGTCGGACGAAGAAGAAATATAGAAACGTGTGTCTGGAATAGTGTCAATCGAAGAGTCTGAAAGCCATACTGGCAATGATCTACACCATTGTCTTTCACGAGCAGCTTTATTACTCGCGTTGTTAACTTCCTTGCCACCAGGATTGCCTAAAGATGATATATATCATATAAAATAAATATTATTTAGATATAAAATAGGTATTTCATTATTAATGAGAAGGCTAAAAGTTATTTGTGATGTAACGTGTTTAGATGAGATTTTGGATAATGATTCTTTAGTCATATTTATGCTAAACATTTCAAGCGACGAGAGCCGAAAGCTGATTTCCATTGGTTTAGTTTGAAATCTGCAAAGTAACGAGTTTATAAAGGGACGAGTTGGTATGTACGCTAGTAATGCTCTTCACTCGTTCATTAGTCACTCAGTTTTGTATACAACTGAAATACTCGCTGCTTCCTCAATGCTGACTCACTTTGAAAATAAGAGAGAATGTGTGTCTGTGACAGCACAAATAGTCTGTGAGAGCACAAATAGTCTGTGAGAGCACAATTAGTGTGGGAGAGCACAAATAGCCTGGGAGAACACAAATAGTCTGGGAGAGCACAAATAGTCTGTGAGAGCACAAATAGTCTGTGAGAGCACAAATAGTCTGTGAGAGCACAAATGGTCTGTCAGAGCACAAATGGTCTGTCAGAGCACAAATAGTCTGTGAGAGCACAAATAGTCTGTGAGAGCACAAATAGTCTGTGAGAGCACAAATAGTCTGTGAGAGCACAAATAGTCTGTGAGAGAACAAATAGTCTGCGAGAGCACAAATAGTCTGTGAGAGCACAAATGGTCTGTCAGAGCACAAATAGTCTGTGAGAGCACAAATAGTCTGTGAGAGCACAAATAGTCTGGGAGAGCACAAACAGTCTGTGAGAGCACTAAATGGCAGCGAGTATCGTGTATCGACGGTATATTGTTTATAGTCTGTTTATTACTGGTTATCATGATCGCACTGGACGAATCTATGAACAGGTGGTCAATTTGCTGGCTACTGGATTGCAAAATTACCCAGTGGAAATAAGCCTGAATGACTTGAAATTATATTTGTATTTGTATTATTTGTATTTTTTTTTTTTTTTTTTTTTTTTTTTGTTAGTTTACCTTTGACAGACTGAGCATTAGGAGCCAAGTTAGATAACTGCATAACACTCAGGGGTGTACGCTGTCCCCAATGAGCTAAATTTAAAGCAGCGACGCCGGCAGCAGCAGAATCGGCAGAGCACGATGGTTTAGCTGCGACTGTGTCAATGTGTTGAGGTGCTGACTGTTTATGTGACATTTTGAATGTAGAATCAAGATGGCTGACTCTGTAAAAAAAATTGAATGAAGTATGTACAAATGTGTGTATGTATGTATGTATTAATATAAATTTTAGGTTAAATAAATAAATAAAAATAATAAACAAATTGAAGAATTAATATTGAAAAAAAAGGCACTAAGCGAAGAATTAATTGTCCTGTCAATAAATAACAAATTTTATTAAAAAAAAAAAAAAAAAAAAAACGCATTTTCACATTCACAAGTTTTTTTTTGCAAAAGCGACTCAGCCGCATCATTTCATTTTCAATTTTTTTCCTATTTACGATTAACTCAATTTAATACAACCTACAATAAAAATTAATATTTACTTTATATGAACTGAATAAGCAAACGTAGAAATAACCACAAATTTATTAAAAAAAAAAAAAAAATTGAAATAAATGGCGCATTTTCACATGTACAAGGTTTTTGCAAATTGGAATTAACCTCAACTTTTGCCTCCATTTATTTCTATTTCACTATTAACTTAATTTAACACAACTTACAATACAAATTAATATTACGTTTATATGAATTGGAAAAGCGAACGTGGAAAAATTTTTATTAAGCTGGTCTTATTTGCAAAGCACACAAAGTGATACTTAACCCGGTCTTACTCGCGAAGCACACAATTTGGTACTGATTTGCTTGGCTTGTCTCCTTGCTAGTTTGTTCAATGGTTTTAGAGTTGCCAGATGGCAACATAATAATTTGATTCCTGAACAATAAGAAGAAATGTTCATATATGACATTCAATTAAATAATCATTAAATATAAAAAATTCAACTGGATTTTCTGTAACGTGTTTGTCAGTGTATTATTCATAAAACTATTAAAATGATTAAAATAAACTAAAAAAAAGCGTAAACAAAATATCATATGGCAACTCTGTTTTGTGAGCTTGCTTTTCTCAAGAGACTAGTAAAGTTAGGAAAATTTAGGCGGATTTTACACGTACAATAAATTCATTGCATATGGATACTCGACAATTAACACAGGACTGAATCACGATGATGCACTATGGTATTCAGACAGGGAATTTTGAATCATGAACGGCTAATTTTGAGAAATGAAAATGGAAATTTTGTGAAAAATACATTATTAAGAATAATTCGCAGTGCATGCTAATATTTTTTGCAGCTCCCTTGTTTAATCCTACTTCGCTTATTATGAACATTACAAAAAAAAAAAAACAAAACAAGAGAAAGACACTCGAAAATGATATTAAAAAGGTAGAAATTCCCCAACACTAAATGTACCCCGACAGGATCAAGCATGCAGTATCAATCATTTGTGTACGTGTGGATTGAAGTGATTGAAGGTGCGTAGTGCATGCAGTTTCAATCATTATTTCTTAATGTCTTTCAAAGTGTACAGACAATGACTCAATACACTAAAAAACACAAAAATTTCATAAGTCATCGGCACTTGACACATATTTCATACTTGCGCTCATGTCTGGTTACTACAAAAAATTCATAAAAGTGAGCATTTGTCTATAGGCGTCTCTTTTATACATACAACTTATCTTGTGCAAGCGTAAATAAGCAGCAACGAACATGATCAAAGTGGAAATGATAAGCAACGCTCGCAGTACCAAATATTAAAACGATTTGGATATTCCTGCCATCATCGTGACATCATGACACGCACACATACATATTTCACTAACATTATGCTGGGGTACCATAAAGCGAGTGACCATCGTCGATTTTGAATCACAGGCGAATCAATTCTTGATTCGTCGATGATTCAAATCACATTTTTTTTAAATTTTATTTTCATTTATTTATAACATTGACAACACAACAACCCCTGAATAACGTCATTCTCCTTGTGGTTGTTGTCGATTGAGATTCAAATCAATTGTGTTTGAACGATGATTTGATTCATGGAATTACCAATAAGATTGAAGGGCTACAGAAAAATAATCTGTGCAATACAGATGGATTTTCAATATTTTTTCAAAATATATTCAATTGCAGAATATTTGTGACAGGGGTCCTAGGTTATGTAGAGGAGAACCAGTATGTTCGATAGTTGATCAAATTTCCTCTGTTTTAGCTTTCAAAAAAAAAAAAAAAATGTAATAGTGGCTTTACAGTGCCTCGTTTCACAAACATTTGGTTTTGTGGTTTACAGTAGTATTTTAGTATCACGAACAGCTGTTGTTTGTTTTGATTATACATGCAAATGGAACGTTGTGGCTCATTGGACATTTTGTGAAAAATATATGATTGAGAACAATTTGGAGTGTATGCATATAATTCTTGCAGTTTCCTTTTGCATTACTGCTACTTATTTTATAAATATTTGAAGGTAAAATTACAATTTAAAATTTTCTTCAAATTATTTTGTGCAATGATCAGCTGTTTTATGTGCGGCGCGCAAAAAAAAAACGAAGAAGAACACACATGACAATCACAAAAAACGACGAAATTATGAAAATGCTGCCAGCCTACATGGAAAAATTGAGTATCTATTTGAGATTAGCATCTCTCAATCGAATCACTCTAAAACAAAAACCCCTTAATTTTGTCATTTTCCCTGTTGTTCTTGTCAAATGAAACTCGAATTATTGTCGCATCTTCATAGATTCGAATCATAGCTCACTGTAAAGCCACTATAACTTGCTTCATACGATTTCATAAATTTGAACTTTTGATGCCGAAGCGTCCAAACCTTGCGAAATCACAAAGCGTGCCATGTTGCTGGGCCTTAAGAGAACAACGAATGAGAGCAACAAAAAGGAACAAGCGATCGGATATCAAAGATGACGAAGAGAAGAAATGTACAAAAACAGAAAGCAGAAACAGCAAGGGCAACAATAACAAGAGCAGTAATCACAGTCCATTGTGTTTTAATTTTCAGTGTTGTTAGTTTTACTGTTATGTATCATGATTCGATTTTACTCTCCTATGTATCTACTTATGTACGTTCTAAGCAAATGGGATATAAGAAAAAGTTTTGTCGTGCAAATTTGTTTAAATTTTATTGAATGTTAAAATCAAATCTTTAAAGTTAAAGGAATTGTTATTAAATAATGAATAATATTTAATAGCTTATATATAAAAAGTAGTAGGTTTAAGCTCAATCTTTTTCTTTAATCGTTTTACTGCTACAGCAAACAATATTGTCATCGTCAAAGACCATAAATATGTATATAGTTCATGGTCTTTCCCGCCGCATATTGGTTGCTTAATTGGGCTTGGAATTTGACGGACACAATTTGATGAGTGAATGTGCAACGCATCAAATTTTAGCAACAAATATCGTTGATGTGTGCCTATTAAATGAAAAATCCTGATTATCACCATTCAACACCAACACCACCATACTGATTCACAGGCCGCATTCATTAGCAAAATATCCTCAAAACTTATTTTGACAAAAAATTAAATATATAACAGTTGCGCAACCGCAAACAGAAAAATGCTATGCGTGCCGTTACTAAACAGCTGATGATGGTGCAAAACAATTTTCAATAAATTGTAAATTTCTTTTTTTAGTTTTAATAAAATATGTATGTAGAAGGAAAGAAAAAGGGGACTGAAATTTTCCACAAATTTTCTTTTTGTATTTATAATGAAAACAAGAAACAACTATTTTGGAAAGCTAAAACGCACTGCGATCAATTGCCTTAAAAAATAATGTTTTTTACGCATTGTAAATTGCTTATAAGATTATACAAAATGTAAGCCAGAGTTAGCGGTATTTATTCAATTATTCACGTTTCGTTGAACCAAAATATTTTACTATACTCTTCACGCAGTAAATAGTATTATAGGTTTGTGATGAAATTTGTAGCACACAGAAGGAGACATCGGAGACTCCATAAATATTCTTGATCAGCGCGACGAGACGAGTTGATTTAGCCATGTCCGTCTGTCCGTCTGTTCGTCTGTCTGTATTTATGCAAATGAATCTCTCAGTTTTTGAACAAAAAACGATGTTTCGTATTTTTCTCGTTTATCAAAAAAAAAAAATGTGAAACGATATTGTAGCTTAGGAAATCGCCTACAAAAAGTAGTGTATTAATTTTTTTTTTGTAAGTCTAACAGTTTTCGAGATTTAGCGCAAAGAGTGGGAAGTAAAATGGGTAAATGGGAGTTATTTTCACACATTCGGTATGTAGGAGGCAAATGGCTGATAAGAAAATTATGAAAAAAATACCATAAATTTCTTAGATTATTAACAAAAGATCCCCAAACTCATATTAGTAGAAAATAAAATAGGTGAGAAAATAAAAAATAAATACCAGTGCTATCAGAATTTCCTTATTATGCGCAATATGTCTTTTCATGTTCGTGATTCAGAACGGCGACCACAATGTTGTGTAAAATATGCATAGGTGAGCTTATTATTTAACAGATCTTGTATTCCTTTTAAGCATGCAAAGTATTCCAATTTCTTTTCATTATTGTTGATTGCCCATTAGTCGAAATTCGAGCGTCCGAAAGGATAGTTTCAGAGATTGAAATTGCTATACTTTTTTCAATGCATATGTAATTTCTTAGCTAGGACACAAAATCCAAGAAAATTAATGCGAAATAGCAAATGATTGCTTGTCTAAGCATTCTGTTTCTTGCTTACGCAAACTTAAAGAAGAAGAACCAGAATCATGGTCTTGGGTTGTTAGACTGTAATAAGTACTACAGTCATAGACTCAATTGGTGCTACTTGTTAGCTCTATTCTTCAGATTCCCAGAATAACAGAAAGTTAGTATAATAAAATAGTTTTTCTGTGTAGTTTTGGTTTTAAAATAATCTCAGACACTTCTTTGAACTAGTATTTTTAAATAATTTTAAAATATAAATATACTTACTACATAGCTTACTAATGCAATTTTATTTAAGATTTCCGCTTCCCTCACTTTCAAAAATAATGAATTTAATTAAAATACACACGTAGTAGTATATGATTTTTTATTTCTTTGCATATTAAATTATTAGTTTCTACCTCTTTGCTATAATTAAAATCTTGATCATAATCACTGACACCATTGCCATTGCCTTTGTACTACTTGCAATGCGCGTTCTTCAAAAACAAAAACCAACAAACAAACAAACAAAAAAAGCTTTCCAACAAATACCAAAATCATTTTCAATTTTCTCTTCAAAACAAAGAATAATTTTACTTCTTTTTCAACGCTGCCAACGCCCACAGAAGTTCACACAGATACTCACAGAGGCATGCACATTCCAGTAAGTAGTAGAATGAGTTACCAAGGCTAAATACTAACATTCAGCATTTTCATTTCTGTGGTGAAAAGTGTACTCCCATCATAGTATTTATTTGTCTTTATCTGTTTCTACTCGTACTACTATATTACATTTTCTCTCTTTTACTTTGGTTAGTCGGAATATGACAATTAAAATAATGAAGTGAAAACATTTAAATGTCTTCGTTCTCTTTTTCAACTTAAATAACAATTATAACAATTTTCACTATTTTTAGAATGTAAAGCTGTCCCTAGAACAGTATAGAGCAGAGCAGCTACAACCCAGCCCAGCCCAGCCCAGCCCAGCCCAGCCCAGCACAGAACGGAACAGAATAGAACAGCACAGCTTAGTTCAGACTCTGATCCATAAGCATCAATTGCATTTTTATATTGTAGTTTTGCTTTTACTATAGAGAAAGAGAAAGAGAGAGGGATGGACGGAGGGAGAGATACAAAGGGAATCTTTTTCAACTCGTCCTTGGTGTATGAATCCTTCGCAATTTCAGCATCATTTAACTTTGTTTAGTATACGAAATGGGTTTCGGTTAATAGTATATTGTTTTCCTTCGCATTGTGCAATTTTTGGTTGTCTTTTAGGATTTTGTGGCTAAAAATCATCATCATCATCATCGTCACCATCATCATGCAGAGACTTGAATGGATTTGAATTGAATTTAGAATGGGGCATAGAATATTAGTATTTCAGTGAATGAAACCGATCAGACCAGTAAGGTGAATAATTAGTGCTGCTCAATTAGGTTTTTATGTTATGTTATGCTATGCTTTGCTAAAGCCATCCATGTCTTCGATGATGCATGCCAAATGACCTGACCTAACCTGACCCAAACTGACCTAAACTGATCCCATCAACCTGACTTGAGATGTTGTCGTTTCGATTAAGGGGAGATTGTTTTCTGTATAATATTTGCAAATTTGAATTTTCATTAAATTTAAGTATCAGTGTCAGATGGCCTTATTCGCACTTTGTTGAGTTGAAGTGGGTCCGCTCTGCTCTCCTCTGTTTGGTTCTGTTCTATTCTCATCTATTTCAAGTTATGGGGGGAATTGGGATATTGGGTGTGGCTGTTCGTTACGTCACGTTTTAAAAATCTGGGAGAAAAAGAGAATTAACAACACAAAAACCAGGAGCAGAAGCAGAAGCAAAATCAAAATCAAAAGAAGTTGTTAGTGTTCCCTTTTAGTGATTTCTCATAGCCCTTATCGATGCCGCTGTTGGTACTATCTGCCAACAGTTGATGATGTTATTTCACTTCAGTGTCCCTGTCCCATGCTGGAGACGATTCCTTGATGTTGGTGTTGTTAGCAGTTTGCAGCATGCTTTAAGTTGCACGTTACACATTGCTAGTTGCATGTTGTCGTCGTCGTTGTTATTGTCGTTGTCGCCTTCGTTGCACGCAATTTGCTTGTTTTCAAACAAGGCGAAAACTTCATGTCAGCGTACATTTTTCTTTCATGTGTTGCCTGTCTGTCCCCTAGCGTCAATGGGGAAACGACGAACAAGTTCTCAGTCAAAGTCGTGGGAGCTTCATGCCCAGCTCAGCTCAGCTCAGCTCAGCTCAGCTCCACTCGGCTCAATGCAGCTTGACTCAGATTCTAGCAGTAACAGCAAACAGGACAACAAGAGAATGACTGTCTTTCTGCCTGCCTGCCTGTTTGTCTATGTGTCTGACTGACAACGCAGTGAATGACACTTTAACTTATGCAATGGCTGGTGATGTCTTGGCAAGCTTTAATATTTTCTTTGAATGAGCAGGGGAAAATGTGAAAGAATAGCGAGTAATGGGATACTTAAGTATATGGTAGTATAGAATCGAAACATGCTGTAATTTCTCTCTATACTAAAATGCATGTTTCTTTCTTTTATTATCACTATCTACTCTTCTTATTGTCAACTTAGTACTTAAAATTACTTGTGAACAATGCCACACATTACTTTTGATTACATACTACTCGTAGTAGTGATGCCACTTTGTGTTTATTAAAAGTGCATCTTCATAGTATCTTTCAACATATGGGTGATGTCCGCTACTGCTTAGTTACTTACTTACTTACTTACTAACATGATTATGAAAATGAGAATGTAAAATGTTACAATATAAAAATAATATAATAATAATAATCATAATATGCCAGTGGGTCAGTTCATGTCATTTTTATGATATTTTGAGGCCAATACCTTTCATTAACAGTAACAATATTATATATAATATAATATAGGGTAGAATATAAGAATAAAAGAATTGGTTTTAAGCATTTACGTCTCCTCTCTCTCTCTTCATACTATAAATTGTATATAATTCCTTTGACTTTGTCTGACTTTATGACGTTGAACATAATAAGTTTATGAGCCATTGACCATCATTGCTGCCGTCGTCATAATCATCATACACCAAAGTTGCACGCAATTTTCCACTTTATTTGCTTAAATAAAATATCCATTTGCAGAATTACAAATACTAATAATAATAATAAGTGCCAGGAATGTTTAAGAGCAAGAATTTCCAACACTTCTATACCATATAAACATATGTATGTGTATGTACAAATAGTAAGTATCCATGCCATTTCAATTCCCCTAATGGGGAACGTGAATTGGCGGAAGTACTAAACTTAACCCCCAACACAATCATTTCAACATCAACATACATATTGCAATACAATAGTCATTTGATTAGTTGGTATTGCCTTTATGAAAGATAACAAAATCTATACTTATGTAAACTCGTCTCAACTCGACTCGACTCTACTCAACTCAATTTGACTCAATTCGACTCAATTCGACTCATGTGTATATAAGTATGTGCATTAGTCTGAGGTATGACTGACTGACGGTATGTTTATATGCATGAATGACTGGTTGTTGGTTGTAGCTGGCATTATTCTAAACTGCAATTATCATTATAACTTGGCAACATTCCATTGGTCATGCCAATATTGTATTGTGCATATTCGTAATGCAAGGAATCTTACCTAACGACGACGACGACGACGACGATGATGATGACGATGACGATGATGTTGGTGGCGTTGCTACAAAGTATGCAACAATAATTTCATATTATGCGAATAAGCATGAACAAGAAGAGATCGGATGGAGTTCATTTCAGTAAAATATAATTGTTTGTAGTCCCATATAGTCTGTGAGTGAATAAATGGCCGTGTAAATTCTCATTTTTAATTCTTGTTTGCATTGCATAAATGAACAATTCAAAGAATAATTCAATTAGCAGACGAAGGTGGGAAGAGGTTTTTTGCCTTAAGTTCATAAAAAAATATCTATTCCTTCCATAAACACTTTTGCATCAGAAAATATTTTATATTGTATTATATATAAATTTATTTCCATATTTTTTTTATTGATATTATTATTGTATATTTTTTTTCTTTTTATTATAAAATTTTTGTTTTATTTTTACTTGGTTTTCCTTTTCACTTCTTTGGAACATAAATACATGTGTTTTTATTCATTCATTCGTTCTGGCATTCATTCATTCATTCATTCATTTGGTCGTCAGTAGTAGTATTTATTACAGCAAATAAATATTCTACATGTATACATTTGTATTACTCTTGTTTTATTTTTACCGTTCATATGAGTAGCTCTTGTTGAACATTTAACGGCATCCATTTCTTCATGAGTCTTTGTGTCTCTGAGGAGGTGTGGAATACAGTATAGAATATAGTAGAGTAGAGTACAGGAGAGTAGAGTAGAATGGTGTAGGTTATGGTATGATAGATTATGGTAAGGATGTTACGTGGTCGCCCACAATTGTTGGCAATAAAAATTGAATGTCGCTGAATGTAAAACAGAAAAAAATAAAATAAAATGTTAAATAAAATGGTAAAAAGAAATGTTTGAGTCTCTGTGTTTTCATATGTATACAAATAAAAATAGGCGAAAAATAACAAGCCCAAACAATGGAATTTCAAAAAAAAAAAAAAAAAAAAAAAAAAGTATATTGGTACTTGTGTATAGAAATAAATAAAACACAAAAAAGGAAAATAAATTTTTTTAACCAAAACATTGCTAAAAAAATATAAAATACGCAGACTTTGCTTGATTTCACCAAAACTTTTATACACTTCAGAAATATGAGTTTTGTATAATAACAATATTCTTTCACCATGATTGTAATGGGTTATTAAAATCATAAGATTTATACTATGAAATTTAAATAACTGGGTACTTACTCCCAATCGACATTATCATGAAACATCAGATCTCAAAGTTTGTGAAGATAAGAATATTGCCAACCAAAAACCCCACTTCTATGCATGGTAGAATCCAACTTAAATAATGGAAATACTTATTTGAACTAACAATTTTCTAGCTGTATAAAAATAAATAAAAACTTATTTGAACCATTAAATAATTATGTAAATTGCTAACAATTAGAATGATTTCAATTTCGTATAAGTACCTACTATTTGACTGCTTGGTTTGTGACTGTGTTTTATAGTGTTCTAATTTAACAACCTGATAAAGTCATCATCGATATCGATACCTTCTGATAAGCTACCAACAAAATCTGTAAGTCATCACTTCGTTGGAAGCTTCACACAGTTTGCGAATCTAGGTTAAATGAAAAATCTGTTGGTGAATCATGGTACAAGCAGATTTAAGCCGATTGCAAATAATTCACACTTCAACCGAAATTGATTTATTGATCCTTTAAGTAGATATATTTTCTAGTTCTTTAAAGTAGATATAGTTTCTAGTGCTTGTTAATTAGACTATTATACAAACATACTTATATGAAGATTACAATAAACGATCATGACCACCTAAAAATTGAATTGAAACAACTCCAAGTTCTAAAGGATAGTTACTTTCATTAAAAGGTCAATATAGAACGATGTTCAAAACATTTTACACTAGTCTTTCATGCTTTCATGTCTTTCCAAATTGTTGAAAAAGATGATTTTAATTAGAGTTAATCACCATCTAAAAATCAATAACATATTCCCTGCTCATCAGTTTGTATTTCGATCAAAGCAGGGAACAATATAATAAGTCAACAGAATTACTATCGAAATAAGAACTGCATTTGATCTACAGGATTATTGCTCAGCAGTATTCCCTAATATAACTCAATCTTTTGATCGATTATGGTATGAATAAAATAAAATGTTTGCTTCCCCAAAACTCACACAAAATTCTGCAGTCTTATATTGTGAATCGAACAAAGAAGCTTTCCAGTTACCAGAATATGTATGAACTTCATATATTAATTAGTGGTATTTGTGTTTTTATTTGACATAAATTTCTATTTAGAAAATTTAAAGAAGAAAATAAACTAAAGCCAACTTACTCTTTAATAATACTTACAATTAGCAAAAATTCCACGTTTAAAAAGTTCTTATGATTTTCATAATTTTTTTTTTTTTTTTGCTTAAATTATACAATTCTTTGCAACAATTACGAGTATCTGCAATCTGTTGGCGCCTATATGGCTACATTGAAAAACATCTTGCAACTCCATGGTCGCCATTAAAGTAATGTCGGGAGCAGGAGTAGCTTAGTCAACATTAAATTCAAACTAAGGAAGCGAAATGTATACTCGTATGTATGTACGTGATTTTGGACGGTTTGATTCTCTCTGCTTTACACCTGCCAGTTAGGTTCTCGCTTCTGAAGTATTCAAAAATCATTTTGTTGTATTGCACAATTTAATTTTAAGTTTGCAATAAGCTTATATAATTTTGTATTGTTTTTTTAAATTAAAGCTATTGATATTTTTAAATGGTTTTATTTAAGTTACAATGTTCTGTCGTCGGAGCGTCAAATCTTGTAAAATGAATTGCGAACATTTCTTGATATCCGATTGAGCTGAAATTTTGCATACACCTTTAGTTCTGATGACAATACAATATTTAGAACAATGATCAGACTAAAATAAAATAGTGAGGCTAATATCATTATGGAAAATGTATGTTTGCTTAAGTTATCTATAGAGAAAATGCATCCAATGCAAACATATAATGATATGAGTGGCCGACTGTAGATAATAGAAATTCGACTTGCACGATTTTATTTTAGTCTGATCAATGCTCTAAGTTGTCATGATTGGTACCTATTTAATTATTTTTTTAGCTTTTAGTTAATTATTATTATGTTTCTTTACAAAAATAAAACCAATGTTTTTTATTTATTTTTGTTTTTATAATTGATACAGCGAATAGATCTTATTGACTATCAGTACAACTGAAATATTTACATACATTTGTTTTCTAAAATATACATATGTGATTACATACGTAGGTCAGTACTTAATGAAAATAGTACAGATTGCACTCCTCTGTATATAATATTTCTTTTTAATTTAAATTTTTGTTCTAATATACAGTGAAAGAAAATTAAACATATTTACGTACTATAAGGATAAGTTTGGCTTCATTGCATACAAAATGTATCGAATATAAATCTTATATACAAAATTTTATCAGTCAAAATCTTAAAATCATCAACAAGAATAGCAACAGATATTTCGTTATTTTGTTTGCAAATAATTATGGTTTTTTTTAGAAGGACAAGGAAGCGATAGCATTTATTTTTACATTGCTACGAAAATCACAAAAATTATGCAGATTCTACTTTCTCGTGTATGCTTTTCATTCGCTTTTTTATTTTAACACCATTGTTAGTTGTAATTTTTAAAATACACTCCCGATCAATCAAACAGACTCAAGGTTATTATGTTTTTTATTAGTATATGGCATTTTTTAAATCGAAATACTAACAAAAAAAAAAAAAAACAAAAACTATGTTTTCTTATTATTCATTATACAATTATTAAATAAACCAAAACAAAAATTAGCGTTCTGGAAAAAATATTTATTTTTTTTTTTTGTTGGGTGAATCTTAAAAATTACCACTTTTTATCAATCAATCAAATAGACTCAAGCGCTTAAAAATTGGGAAGTATAAATGGCTAAGTCTTCCAAAAACTTAGTATTCATTTATACTACTTTCATAATATTTTAAGCTATATAAATAATGTCTGTTGTCACCTTTATTTGAAATCATTTAAAAAATTTGGTCAGGCATAGATTCGTAAAGGGAGTTAAGAAGATTCAATGATAGTTCGCTCCAGGCGTTCTTAATGACATTTGTTAATGATTCGAGATCTTCAAATTGTTTGCCGATTGATAGACTTTACGGGAAAGCTGTTCCCACACTTTTTCTTTGATATTAAGGTCAGGAGAGAACGAAGGCAACTCCATTAGACTAGCAACACATTGGTCAGATTGGTTGTATTATCATGTTGAACTGACCAAGGTAATGACCCAAAAATGTTAGAAAAGTACGGAAATGATTTTTGGAGCAGCTCTCTGTAGCGTTGGGCATTCATTTTAGATTTTGGAATTGGAGTTTGAATGAACCATAATAGAAGATGGCACCTCACATTATTTTGCCCCTCTAACGACTATGATGATGTTTCAAATAGTGTTTCTTCCTTTCTTATGTCATGGAAGTAGTAGTGGTTAAAACAATTTGGTTCATCCAAATTAAAGCGTTTTTCATTAGAAAACAAAAGATTCGTTGCCTCGTGCTTGTCCATGTCATGTGGTTCCGGATAGAAAGTGAGCGAGCATTCTTTCGAACGTCGATTAGAGGTGTTTTTAGGGTTCCGTACCCATAGGGTGCTAACGGGACACTATTACTAAGCTTACGCCATCCGGCTCTATCTCATGAACCATACTAGGTAGAGAGTGTGTAATTCAAATGTGTGTAGAGCGACAAATATAAAAAATACAATTTTTTAGAAGCATTTTTATTTAATTTAATCTTTTGTTTAACATTTTTTTTTGTAGTATACTTTTAGGCTGTTGAATATTTCACTTTTGCTACAAAAACAAACAAGCAAATTAATTTTACATAACTTCAGACAGATGTAAAAATTTGCATACATTGTGTTAAATCTTGTGCGATGGTACGTAATCCCTCGTGTGCGAGTCCGACTCAGACTTGGCTGATTTTGTATTTTAATTTGAATCTCTTTAGTTATTTCGCTTTCCTTATCACTTGCCACACATGCATGTACTCCCAATTTTCATTGAATTTTCGCTGCAGAGCATATTTAATTTGAGGCTTCTCGTTAATTCATTCGCTCTACGCAAGGATTTTTTTCATATTTTTGTCTATAATTTGATGGATTTTTTAGAAAATGACAAACAATTATGTGACTAATAGAGATTTTGTCTGCTATTTGCCTGAATGTATGATTTCTATTTTGATTGGCCAATAATTTGCCTTTTTCTTACGAAGTTATTGCTGCACGACCCATTTTATATTCAAACAATGAAAAATTGCGACAGGCAACAAAATGCACCTTTTAATTATCACAACAGCGTCTGAGTCTTTGTTGGTGATTGCCTAAAAGGCACATTTCTTCGGAATGGGTAATGCAAAATATAAGTATGTGTATCATAACTGTATAATTACTGCAGCCAACTCTTATATCCCTTAAATTTCTCTAATAATCTGTTCTAAAAAAAAAAAAAAAAAAAAAAAACAACAAAGGTTTTGGCGATAGCTTACTGCATAAAATAGGAAATCAATGTGTAAGAGACTCATGCTCATGGTGAGTCCATTTGATTGAACGGGAGTGGAAATGTTACATTTGTATATTTCGGCAAAATTTTTTTTTTGGTGTGGCCTTTATACAGAGAGAATCTATTTATAATCTGGAATTTATTTTTAGTAATTAAGCCTGTTAGTCTATTGACTTTGCCCCTTTTGTTTAAATTTGATTTGCAAATTTGCCAATTGTTAATTTGCCACTCACATTAATTTACGGAAGTACAATCAATAAAAAAAAGTCCATAAAGAGAAAAAGGAAATCTGTATTTGATTTCAGTATTATGTCTGTTTTATGCGTATGAACAAAATGTGCAGGTAAATGTGCTGCAGGTAAGTGAAATTAAGAATACTCGTATTAAGTTTGCAGAAGAACAGAATATTGTCGCAGTTAATTAGAAGTTTATTTGCATTTTTCTCATGACATTTCGGAAATTCGGTCATTACCTGATTTAATTGTCTGGATTATCATGATTATACTGTGATATTCATATATATTTTATTTAAAATTTCTCTTTTTTTATATCTTCAAGAATAAATTAAAATGTTTTACACTTGATCTCACCTTTTGTTTAAGATTTGGATTGAGTATATTTTGACCATAAAATAAAATAAACGAACTAAAGATTTAGAGGACAAATGACTGCGTCATCATCATCATCATCACCTTGAGAAACATTAGTATCATCATAATTGTTTTGAATATTATAATGATTGCAATCATATTGTAGTTGTTCTCACTAGGCTTTGTTTGTATTTAAGTCTAACGACTGAATCCGTGACAGGACACGACGACAATCCTTGGTTTTGATTTTCATCTGTTTATATATCTATTTTTTCACTTGCTCCTGCTGCTGTTGCTGCTCTTCGTTGGCAAGGTCCAGTGACCAGAAAAATGAAATTCAAAGGAGAAAATTCAAAAAAAGGAAAAAAAATATGTACTTATATATAAAATCAAAATGAATGGAAAGGAAAAAACAAAAAATGAGAAGATACAAAAGTGACAAAGCGCAACAAACAAAGGTCAGGCGAATGGTCTAACCGTCAGACAGTCTAATACTCTTTTGGTCGGTTGGTTTGTCGGTTGGTTTGTTGATCCAAAGTGTCCTTGGCACACTGTCTTATTATGACAATACACGGACGACAGAATTACAACGACAGCAAAAGCAACACAAAGGAAACATCAAAGAAGCAAAAAATATAAACTCAAAAACGAAAAAAAAGGAGAAATGAGTGCAATGAGAGCAATGAGAGAGCGCGAAAAAAAGAAAGATTGAGAGAAATTATCATGATAAGAATGCCATGCCATGCTATGCCCTGATGATGATGAGGTTTCTGCTGTCATTCATGGCCCTGACTGAGAATACAAATTCAAACTCAAACTAGACTTAAATATAAATACAGACAGTTAGATGGACAAATAGACAGACAGACAAGCAGACGGACGTAGGACAGACAGACAGCAAATAACAACAATACGTACAAGTAATCATTACCGAAAGAAAGGTAGTCAACATAAACACTTAGAGAGGAAGGAGGAGGAAGGGAGAGAAGAGTAAAATGTTTCGTTCATTGGTTTGTTGTTTTCTTGGTTTGTTAGTTATTTGGTTTGTCAGTTCGTCGGTTTGACAGTTGGCTGATTTGGTTGGTTTGGTTTGGTTTTGTTTGGTTTGGTTTGGTTAAGTTGGAAAAGCGAGTAAAGCATTATTTGCAACGCTAATTTGTGTGATTTTTCTTTTGCTTGTAATTTTCGCTTTACTTGCATTTTTCATTACTAATTTTATCATTTTTTCTTACATTAAAATATATTCTTTTTATGAAATTTAATTTCATTTAAATTTAAAATTTATTCCATGAATTTTTTTCATTTTTGATAATGATTATTTATATTTTCTCCATTTATTTTCCTTTTAGCAAAATAATAATCATTCAGTTTTTGTAAGATATTCAATTTGAAATTTGATATATGCATATACTAGTCTTTCATGTTGTATCTCTTACAGCGATAGAGTTCCCATATAAGTATATAATAGAGGTCTGCCTGAATACATTCAAAACGACATTTCAATGAACTTGGCATTCATTCAATTTTAATGATTTTGAATGAATGAATGTAGTTGAATGAATGTTTGTACATTGATTCATTCAAACGAAGTGACGCCGAATTTAATTGAGTTTGTACTCGCCTGCTATAGTATGGTGCAGTAAAAAAAAGAAGATTTTTTTCGTTTTTTCGTACTCATTTGTTTGTTAAAACTATTCGCCGCTATTGTATTATTTTGTTCCTTGTGGCTTGTTATGCTGTTGAAACCGAAATAAAATCACGAAATTCAAACTGATTGATTTTCTTTATTGACAGTGCAATTAGTTTTTACTTTGTATAAATGATCAAACAAAGCAAAAGCAAAATTCAAATTGAAAACCAGAAAAAAGAAGACTAAGTTTAGCTATGCCGAAGTTGTAATACTGTTTACGCCTCTCCTAGTGTTCCGTGGGTCTTAACATTTACATAGTTGGTCGATAAGGGAAACTTATAGTGTCCAAATTTTAAGTCGATAGTTAAAAAAACAAAAAAGTTTTTCTAATAAGAACATGAATTTGGATCCAGGTTTGTATACATATGTATATAAAAATTAATGTTTTAAATTGTTCTTATGTTATGCAATGCCATACCGTTCATTTGATTGGATTGAAATTTTGTGAATGTGTATGGTTGGTTCCCGGCTTGAACATAGAAACATAGTTTTCATACCGATATGTGTCTCCGTTCCCGAGATCTGGGATATTTAAAGAATCCCAACCCCTAAAAGTATACTACAAAAAAATCAACTATCAAATAGCACTTTAATTTTGTGATACTCAAATAATAGAGAGAATACAGTGAGGCTAAGAAGGGAATCAACTCAAGCGGAGAAGGGTAGGGAACGCTAGTTGACTACAAAATTCATCTTAATTTCTATATCATATTTTTTTCTCTAAGATAGTATAAAACATAAATAAGCTTCTGTAGAAGTGAAGTTTTTGTTTTTACTTTCTTGACATTAAAATTCAAAATGCAACGTTAAGTGCTATTCAATTTATATAGTAAATCATTCATTATACATATTTACCAACACTTCTACTATTTTTTTGGTACTTCTTTTACCCAAATATTTATTTAAATATGTGGATATTTCTTATGTCCTCTATTAGTCTCACTCCCTAAGTGTTTCAATTTTTTCTTCATATTTTTTTTTTTTTACATTCTTTATCTCTAATCTGTCGTAGTAGTACGAAAAAGTTTTAGGTCATCTGTCGCTCAGATACCGTCATTATTTTCCTCATTATATAAATTGTTGATGCTGTTATTGTTGTTGGTATTTTTGTTGTTTTTTTTTTATTTAAACTTTCTGTTATAGATACTCGTACATTCAGGTTCATGATGTTACTTTTTAGATTGACAGTTCTTTGACAGTTTTTGTTGTTCTAGATCTGTTGATAACAACACAAGAAGAACTTTTTGTTTATTTATGGGAAGAGAATTGTGGTATGTTTCCTTTTCATATGTATCTGTGTGTGTGTGTGTGTGTGTGTGTGTGTGTGTGTGTGTGGTTGTATTTTGGACCTTTAAGGTTAACAGAATTTATTGACTTTCTAGTTTTTGAATAGCTGAATAGTTTTAAAAGTTGAATTTAACTTTTGAAGCGGTCATACTCAATTTGCATACAAAAAACACATCGCATGTGAAACTCTCTTACTATACATTTCTCAAACATCACTGAACACGTGTTTTTTTCGTCTATGATGATACTGTGGTATGTACTGTGATGTATGACATCGTCCGTCCTTGGGAGCACTGAAGCGACGACAAAATGGTATGGTTTTTTTTTTTTTTTTAGGTGACTCGAACACTGCTATGATTTGTTCCTCAAACATCACGTAGATGCCGCGTGCATGCGGCTTACTAAAAAACGCACTTCATCATGACCGCCACATACACGAGTTGAGTTTCATATACAGTTCGCCAGTAGCTTATTTAGTGTAACTTAGGTCTTCTATTTTTGTTTTATTTTTTTCTGATTTGATCTTTTTATGGTTCGTTATACAAACATCATATAGTATAGTTGACTTGCTATGAAGAAAGAGCAGAAGTTGTAGTTACCCATCTCGGATGCAATAAATCTGAGGTGTACAAAAAACTATTCTCTGGTTTCCCATGTTTTTGTTTATTTATTTGTTTGTTAAGTTTGATGTTTTGTTTTAGCAAAAAAGAGAACAAAAGGATGATGTTTTAACAACGAGTCATCGATGTTTACCTAGACTAAATTGATCTTAAGAAGATATTAATTTGATTTAATATATAAGCCATCAGCACGTGTATATTTGATAAATGTACGATAGATGAAAATGGTGTCAATGATTTAAAATAAAAAAAAAAATAAAAATATATGAAACTCATTGTCAAATTAAAGCGTGTCATGTGTCTGTCTGTCTAACGTTTTCTTTCTTTCGTTCATTCTCTTTTTATTCTCTTTTATTTGCTGTATTTTTGTTGCTTTATTATGCTTTTATGTCCAAACATGTGTGGCAGGCAACTTCATTTGATTTGTGGTATAACGTAGTGTGAATATAAGGGATTCTATTTGTATATGTTTGTAAATGTGAATTTATGTGTATAAATATATGTTTATGTATATGAGTGTGTGTTTGTGTGTCTGTTGTCATTTCTGCTTGTGACAATTATTTGTCTTGACATTTTTATTTATAGCATTCGAATTGGAATTTTTAACATTTATTTTATTATTTTATTCATTTATTTTGTTTAATGCCCTTTTTCCTATCATCATCATGATTATTATCTTCATTATTAATATCTTCTTTACCTCGTTGCAGTGGTTGTTGTTGTTGTTGTTACAGTTACTGTCACATGTATGTAATTATTTTTAATTCAATTAAATGTAATAGAATCTCATTCAATTACATTTATCTCTATCTCTCTCTTACATCTAAGATAATTTTGGAATCTTTTAAATAATTTTTTGTTAAGATTTTTATACATGGTTCTTTGAATTCTATTATAATTTCTTCATCATTCTTACTTTATACTAAGTATATTTATATTGCATTTTTATAAAGAAATTTGTATGACAAAAAAACAAGAATGCAATAGAGATATACAATAAATTTAAAAATAAAAAATACAAATATCAATTTTAAGCCATAAGAAAATAAATAAAAAAAAAAAAAAAATAAATAAAAAAAAAAAAATTATACAAAATATAAAAAAAGAATAACTTTGGCTATGCCGAAGTTGTAATACTCTTCAATCTTCTGCTAGTAGTCCGAGGGTCATGAAATTTATAGGATTGGTGAATATGGGTCAGATACTTATAGTGTTCTTCTTCTAAGAACATGAATTTGGAGACAAGTTTGTATGGGGGGTAGTAGTAGTAGTCTGAGGGTCTTGAAATTTTCATGGTTAGTGGATATGGGTCAGAATCTTATAATCTCTAAATTTCAAAACGATAGTAAAGAAAAAAAGTTTTCTAATAAGAACTTCAATTTGGATCAAGGTTTGTATAGTGGGTACCCCCCTTAGTGGTCCGATTCGGGTGATTCCGACAAATGTGCTGCGTACGGTAAAAAGAAAACTCCGTGCTTACGAATGTCTATGAAGAAAAAATTGAATAACCTTACAAGCATGAATAATTTTATTCCTCGTTAGTGCAAATGATATTCCTATAAGAGTCAATGATTGACACTTATCAATTCTATAGTTGACACCGCGACATTAAGCCAGCATCTTGGCAGGTGCTAATAATTTTTGTACATTTCATTTATGCTCAGTCAGTTATATGTATTTTATGAATAAGGTAAAATATAAAAAAAAAAATTTGCCAAGTGTGAGTCGGACTCTCACACTGAGGGTTCCGTGCCATCGTACATGATTTTTTGCTTAAAATATTAAATATATATGCACATAGTATATTTAACAGCCTAAAAGTATACTATAATTAACAGATTAAAAGTATACTACAATAACAAAAAAAAAATGTTAAACAAAAGGTTAAATTAAAGAACAATGCTTCTAAAAAGGAGCATTATTGGTATTACACACTCTCTACCTACTACGGTTCATGAGATAGAGCAGGAGACGGACGGACGGACATCGTAAGCTTAGTAATACGGTCCCGTTAGCTCCCTATGGGTACGGAACCCTAAAAAAGAACGTTATCTGTTTGACCCGTATATGCATACATATGTATGTATCTTCGATATTTTCCCAAAAATTACTCATTCGATTGCATTTTTTTCTGGAAGGGTTACACTAAATTTAAACCATTATCATAGATTATAAGAAACCAGAGCTAGAGACTAATAATAACGAGTATACTCATTTCAAAAAGTTAATAATATTAATAAAATGTCTGATATATTATTAACAATTTCATAGTCAATTAAGTTTAATCTGCTTGTTTGTTTCTAGAATGTTGCCGATTTATTTATTTATAGCATAAGAACTTATAATTTTAAATTTAAAGTTGTTCTAGTTTGGAGTAGGTTGTCGTTTAAATCATTAACAAGTACATCTTGGTATTAGCAGGACTTCCAGCGGTTTCCACACTCATTAAATATAACAAACATCGTCATAGGTTTATCGGAGGATCTCGTTTGAAACTGGTTGTTAGTATAATTGCGCTTCTTGCATTTACCGCATTTCGGCAAATCTGTTTTGCTGCCTTGAACCGTTGCCAGTTGGGTATTGTTTATTGATTTTTTAACAAATTGATCGCATAATAAATTACGTGTACTTGGCCGCTGTTTTTCATCACAACCGCAACTACATAACGTTCCATCTTTTGTTATTTTATATATTTTTTTCTGTATTTTAAAAATCTAGTTTTTCACATTCATGATGCTACCTAAATTCAATATGATCACTTCCGATAATTCTTTTTAATGAATTATTTTCACTACTTTGTTTTTCTGGCGCTACTGATGTACACTCTCTAGTATCCCTAAATTGAACTGTAAAACAATACTGCATTGTTTTAAAATGATAGCCTTCATTAAGTTTAAATGTACTGCCTGACGAATCGTCATTCACTGCAAGCGCCATTCAAATGAAAAAATAGGTTGAATGAGATCCAAAATCGTCATGTATTCACATCATGTCATTTAAAATTTCCATTTACTGCTGTCATTCGAATGATTAAACGATTTCTTGTCATTCAAATGATAACAGTGCATGGCAAGCATTTAGACTTGCGCGTTCAACCATGCAAGAGACTATGAATGGCAACATGAATGGTGAATGGTGGCGCACAAATATACAAAACAAAGTATATTTACAAGTACGATAGTGGTGTTATTTTGTTGATTGAATAAGGATGGAGATGGTTTCACTGATACCTTTTTGAATCTGTCATGATGGTTTAACCACGTTTCACTTAATGGGCATTAAGAACATGAATTTGAATCTCGTTGTGTATGGGAGGTGCCCCTCGTAGTGGTTTCAGTTCCATAGTACGAAAAACAAATAAGTTTTTCTAATAAGAATAAGACTTTGAATTCGGGTAATTGTATGTGAGTTACCCATCTTAATGGTCCGATTCGGCTAATTCCAACAAATGTGTTGCGTTTTGTTAAAAGAAGAAAAAAAAAATTCTTTTAAAATTTCGACTCTTTAACTCTAAAACTGAGTTACTAGTTTGCATACATACATATGGACATCAAAACAACTAAATCAACTCCGTGTATTCATAGGGTCTTCGATGTCTACTTCTGTGTATTACAAACTTCATGACAAACTTAAAATACTATTCATTGCGTGAAGCGTGTAATTATAACGGTTAATGTCAAAGAAATCGCGATTTGCACCATACTCTCGATCACTGTCTAGAATCTTCAAAAGTAAAAGAAATGAATAATGTTGCATTATAAAGCCACTCCATCCCAAGCTAATCAACCTCAAATGGATCACTCAGGACATTCCAATAATTGCACTTTTATTCAAACCGACATTCTTCAAAATCTTCGCATCCCGGATGCATCGAACTCGACTGCGAACCCCAGGCCGGATTCATGAGCACAAATCTTACTTCGGGCAATTCGAAACACAATCGAATGCCAAGCAAATGAGATTATAAGCAAGTATGTTACGACACTGGTTAGGGATGATATCAACAAAAATCTCATAATGCACTACTTGGACAAACGGACCAAAACTTCTCTCATAAGAGATCTGCACGTTCTACGACAACTGGGCAAACCAGCCGAGAAGTTTTTCAGTCATGTAATGGAACTTTAGTCGGCTCTGCGCAATAACGTTCTAATACACGAAAACGACCTAAAAAGTACTAGCAGCAAACAAAATAGATTTGTACGCTGGGATGTGTCTAAATGCCTTTCTTACTAGTCTAAATGAAGCATTCCCTGATATTTGCCCTTGATTACTTCCTTACAGAGCAGCATATTTATTATCTACAGAATTCATATAGAACTAATTATCAGCAAAATCAGCAACGCAATGTGGACGATAGACGACAGTACAGATCCGAGTTTAGTCCGTATACAAGTCAACAGCCTAGATAGTTTATGCGTCAGCGGCAACAAAATTACAAACCGCACTCTACTTAGTACCGACAAAATTGGGATTAACAAATGCATGAAACATTCGCTACTAGGGAAACATCTAGGACATTCAATAATTTGAGCCAAAACAATTCTAACTGACAAAACAATAGGAATCAAACAGCACAACTTCCATCACGAGAACCGATAGATACATCCAGCGGAAATAAATTCCTAAAAAGCAACGCAGTCAAAGAAAGCTCAAGCACTACTACTACTTACACAACATAGATTAGGATAATTCATACAGCGGTCAGAATGCATGACCTACACCTGTAGGGGAAATGTCATACAGGCAAGAATTGGATCAATATCAACCTCGGGGTGAAGAACAGTGTAACATTGAGGACGCTCAACATTTTCGCTATATTGCCTCAAGCAATGAACAGGATACTTATATGGTATATTAACAAATACGGAGTATAATTGGCTTATAATACCATCCCATCTTCACTTGAAGCACCGCTGAAGTTCTTCCGCTGAAGCTTCATCTTCGTTCATCATCAATTCCGACATAAAAACCAAGATATCATTGCATATGGATTGCAAACCAATAAAAAATCACTTATTAATTCTTCCAATTCACCTATCTACAACATTATTAAAAACTACAACCCTCTTAAGAGACTCCAATACCAATCTAGAATATACAGAGCTATCCACATGTGCATATCAAACAACATACCACACCTTTGCCCTAAATCTCCTATAAAAGCACTTCCCTCCTGGTTACTCAACAATGAGGCTATCAACTCCTCCATGCATACACTTACAAAAGCCAATACAGCAACTCACATATATCGCGCAAAGTTTGCTGAAGCAAAAAACGACACAAAATATTTCACAGACGATTCTCAAATCAATGGCATCACAACATTTTCCATTACAGCCGAAAATTCCATCAGTGTTCTCATCTGAAATAATTGCTATCTTAGTTGCCCTCAATACTCTAAAAACTAAACCCGGAAAATTTTGCATCTGCTCTGACTCCTTGTCGGCGATAGACGCAATCAAAAATATTAACAACAGTGACTACTATCCCTCGGCTGTGCATAACATTATAATGAATTTTTTTCCAAAATTCAAACTAATGTGGACACCTAGACATGCCAACATCAGAGGCAACGAGTTTGCGGACGCTACTGCCAAAAGTGTTACTAACCAACCCCTCATCCTTACACAAAACATAAATTTTAGCGACATTCAAAGATATCATAAAAATATGCTCCACCAAATAATCCAACAAATATTCCACCATACAACCAAGTGGTATCAATCAATAATTCACCAAATTGTCCCCTGCACTGTCTTTCTCAAACACGTTGATCAACAACTATCCCGCTTACATCAGATTAAATTCTCTCGCCTAAGACTAGGTCACAGTATCTTATCTCACCTCCACTACATAGACAAAAATCTACTTAACACCTGCTCGCTATGCGTAAACACTAACCCAACGTCAATCGAACACATAATAAAACATTGCTCAGCTCTTGAATCTTCAATAGAAAAACATTTTTTAGCAACGTAGACCCTCTACTCTTCCTTATCAATCCAACACCAATCAACATAACAACCACTATAAATTTCCTTATAGCATCCAATATTTTCAATCAAATCCAAGTAATTCATTGTATTAATTGATCTCTTACAGACAACACCTATATTCATAAATGTATCGCCTTTTGTACATATTCGTTATAAGTTAGATTTTGTAAATAAATAAATAAAAATAAATGCAATTGTTTCAAACAAATATGAAAAATAAAACAAGTTATTTTCAAATTTCTTTTGTTTAAATTCCACAATTACTTTGATTGATTGATTGGTTAAGATTTGCTTGCAAAAATAGAAGCAAAAGTCGATATATATAATTACTACTAAGACAATTGAAATCCCATTAAATTTCAAACCAAATTTCACATTCGGTAACCATGTTTCCACTAAACATTCGAACAGGCGATATACTCGTATGTATGCTTTATACGAATCAAGTAAATTTTTACCATTATCTGTATATATCTGACTGGTTTTCAAGTATGAAAATTGTCAACAAATCCGACAGAAGCCAGATTCTGTCCATGGAGCAACCGATTTAAGTACTTACAAAACTATGATGGAACCGAATGCATTACGAGCAACATGGAAAAGCGTACTGACTTAGAACAGAACACCATAATACCGAAGAAAAACATAAGCTTCTAAAGCTTTGGAAACAATTCAGTGATATTTTCTCTCAAAAAGAAACTAACCTTAGCTTC
Source organism: Amiota mariae (assembly GCA_035041805.1). NCBI lineage: Eukaryota > Metazoa > Arthropoda > Insecta > Diptera > Drosophilidae > Amiota > Amiota mariae. The sequence continues at coordinate 36,025 of JAWNKV010000233.1, read as the reverse complement.
ACAAATGGTACTAAACACAAAATAGTAACCTCGGACGAAGTACCGATAAATACAAAATCATACAAATACCCCTATGTGCATAAAGAAGAGGTTCGCACATAATTTTCTAAATAAATGATAAATATATAATTAATAATACATTTAATGAGTTTGAACTTTTTTATTTTACTTTATTTTTGAATTCATTTTTTATGATTTATGAAGAAGAAGGTTTTTGCAAATTTGATCTCGTGTCTGAAATGAGAAGAAAACAAAAATTAAAAATGTAAAAATATATAAAAAATATAATATGTATAATGTTATACAAAATATGTATGCGAAAAATAAAACAAAGTTGCTTGATTGTGTGTGGGTGAATGGTTCAATCAAAAATGAATTATTTCTAAATTTGATTGTTTCATTATTATTATTATAAATTAATTAAAAATGTACAACACCTGCTACTTATTATTACTGTTGTTGCTATCACAAACTGGAATTTGTTTTTAAGAACTTTAAAATTGCCGAGAATTTTTAGTTTTTGTATAAAAAAAAAAAAAAACAATAAAAATCAACAACTTAACAAGTGCTGATTTTCTAAAAACACATTCACTACACCTGCTACTTTCTCATATGCAGCTCATTGTGAGTGAAGATGAGAGAGTGTGAGTATAACAATTAATATACATAATTGTGTGTAATATAGTTGTTAGACAACAACTGATCTTCATTAACAACAACAATTGGGAAATACTGTCGCCAACAAAATGTCTGACTAATGGGATCAATGTACTTATAAATACATATGTACATATATATAAACTCAATTCAGGCATATAACAAATAGATATATTACGCATACATATGTGCAAAACAACGAGACTGATCGTCGATTCTTCTTTGCTGTCAGTTTCACAATAAAAACAATCAGAGCAACTAAGCGACCCGCGCACTTCCCTTCTAAATAAATACAAAAAGTGTTAGAGAGCTCTGTTGTTCAGATCAGACGACTAGGATGAAGAAGAACTCTCTCTCTCACTCTCTTTCTCTCTTATATACTCGTACATGATGATTTTGTTGTTGTTATATAAATGTTTTGTTGCTTTATATTTAATAGATAAAAATCTGCACAAGTTAACATGATAATGACATCAAGGAGACGGAGAAACATAAAAATAAACTGTAAACAGAGATAAGCGAACAACACACAATAAGCTGCGTGCACAAAACCTATACGAAAGGCAAAACATGATGAAGAATGGATGAGTACACATATAAATATGAATGTTTAAGAGTATAGAGAGCTTGATCACATAAGTAATTATTTTTTTTCATAATGATCATTAGAATGGTGTGTGTGTGAATTGCTACACTTATTTACATATCTGACTCACCTGATTTTTTGAATGTATGTTAATGAAGAAAAACATCCACCATTCCTACTTCCATTGTATTATACGTATGTATGTATTTATTTTTTATTCTCGCCTGGCTTTATCATACGAACGCGCGATTGGGTCATTTTTATCTCAAACTCATAAAGCATACTCATGCAATTTAGATTTTCAACCGGTTCCCATGAATTGTCCGCTTCTGGATAGCCAAGCCATTTTAGTAAATACTGGGGACGTCCATCTTTGCCCAAGCGCTTGTTCACAATTTTCTCGACTTCATACTCCGGGGTTAAGAGTTCTTTATCCTCTTCCATTGTCTTATGAACACTTTCTATTTTCTTAGATATATTAACACAAATTATTAAGATTATTATAAGAATTTGATACTCACAAATGGACAAATGAAGAAATGGATATTAATTGTTATCGTTATTCTTGTTACTTAGTTCTGCGTTAAGTGCTTGCTGTGCTTGCTTTTGTTGGCATTCCTTGTCGAATATGGTTGAGAACAGATATGTATACGTGCTAAGGGATTTCTGTGCTTTGTTTTGCTTTGATATTCACATATAATATTTTGTTAAGTTGGCATTCCTTGTCGAATATGGTTGAGAACAGATATGTATACTGTGCTAAGGCGATTTCTGTGCTTTCTTTTGTTTTGTGATTCGTAAATAATATTTCATTAAGTTGGCATTCTTTTAAAATGAGAGCCTTCCTTATACACTTAAAATTTTGAAAAATTATTTTTATAGTATAAAAGAATGTACTTATATTAAATTTCATGGCAAATGAGTATTTCGACTCCCTTTTACATTCTCAATGGATAAATATTCAATTTAAATGTACCAAATATTAGTTACTTATTGATATTACTTTCATTTATTCGAAATATTGAAGGGTGCTAGAAGAACAAAACAAAAAAACAACAACAAATAGAAAAACAAATGAAATGTGAAAAATAGATGAACAAAAGTACGATAAATGGTAAATGGTGTATGGTGGTAGACGGAGATGAAGAAAACAGAATACTGCCAAAATATATGCACATATTTAAATGTATAAAAATGTTATTCTTGCATTTCGTATGTGCAAACGTGACCGTGCTTGAATCATCTGTAACTTTGTTATATATGGTATTTTCTTGCCACACTCACACATATGTACATGTATCTACCCACACATATGTATATTCGAATACACACATTGAGTATGAGGAGTGTATGTGATTTAGACTTCAAGTGAAGCATTCACTTTACTTCGCTTCACCTTACTTCATCGTGCATTCGCATTTGTAATGTTTGTTGTAATGTGGTGGTGTATAAAAAAGCTATAGAAAGAGGAGAGAACACAAATATGAATAAAAATGTGAGGCTTGAGTGAATGAAACAGATGGATAGATACATAGAGAGAGAGAGAGAGAGAGGTGGATGATTAAGATAATTTAAGACGAAAACCGGGGACTAACAGTAGACAAAGGTATCAATTTTGGGGATATATTATCTTTACTATTGTACATACGTGTAAGTAATAGGAGACATGCATATGAATGGATGCGTGGAGTTCTCTAGTATGTAAATAGTATTGCTACTATCCAATTCATGCTTATGCTCTTGCTTTCCACAACATACACATTCGGCAGCATGTGACACTTTCTTTGAATGCGAAATGTATCTTATGCTACAATATACAATACACACAAACTATTTCTTCATTCAACGTCAATGTTCATCGCTCTATTTGTCACTTTTTTGAATTTCTTGTACTAAGTGCTATGCAGTTTGTTCGATTCAATTCGATTGGATCGCCCTTCTATTTCAATTCGAATTCCGTACCACTTCACTCCACTCCAATCTCGTCGATTCCACTCTACTTCTTTCTATTACACTCCACTCTAATCCCCTCGATTCCTTTCGATGTCATTCAATTTTCGTCTGTTCTGTTTTGTTTCGAATTTTTATTTTTTTAAAAATATTTTCCTCTTGTTGATTTTGTGTTTTGTTTTGTTTCTTTGTTTGTTTGTTTTTTTATTATTATTTTGTAAAGGAAAGAAACGGCATCCTTTAACGCTAAAGGATGTCATCTGCAGCAGTGTCGCTTTTGTGTCGTGTTTGTTGCATAATTTTCATGTCGTATACGTGTTTTTATTTCAGTTTCTCATATGGCGGCGACTGTCAAGAAGTATCTTAAGCATTCGAACATAGTTTTCCCATTTTAAAAGGGTTTTTCGATACAAAAGTATAAAAACAAAAATTGTCATTATTGAAAATAAAACTAAGAAAGAAATAGTACATGTATACGTAAAATAAGATCTAAAATATATTGACAATATGACAATTTGTTAAAGTTTTTCCTTTGGGACTTACCTCGAAAATTTTCTGTTCCATTTCCATTTCTATTTTTATATTCTTCACGTAGTGAATAGTATTATAAGTTTGTCATGAAGTTTGTAACACACAGAAGGACACGTCGCAGACCCAATAAAGTATATATATTCTTGATCAGCGCGACGAGACGAGTTGATCTATCCATGTCCGTCTTTCTGTCTGTCCATCTGTCCGTCTCTCTCTCTGTCTGTCCGTCTGTGTGTGTCGAAACTAGTCCCTGAGCTAGAGAGCTTGAATTCTGCACGGAGCTTTCTTTTTACCATACGCAGTACATTTGTCGGAATCAGCCGAATCGAACCACTAGGGGGGTACCTCCTATAGAAACCGGGATCCAAATGAAAGTTCCTATTAAATTTTTTTGTTTTTTCTACTATCGACTTGAAATTTCGACATTATAAGTTTCTGACCCATATCCACCAACCCTATAAATTTCAAGACCGTAGCTGGGGCGTGAAGAGTAATACAATTTCGGCATAGCCAAAGTTAGTCTTTTTTTATTTTGTTTCAGTTAGATTGTTTTTTTTTTTTTTTTTGCTTTTTGATATTATTTCCGAATATTTGAGTTGGTAATGGGACTTTGTCCATTGTTATTGTAACAGCTGAAACGTTAGCTTCATGCTGGGGACTCACTCATATTTAAATCTTGCCTTGTTGAGCTTTCTTCTTATATGATTTTTCGATTTTCTTTTTGCTCACAATGTGGTGTCCTTTCTATTGCAGCATTTAGATACATACAGATATATACTTTCACACACAGACGTGGACACGATTTTTATTTGAGCATGTGACTATCTTTTACCTATGAACAGCTGCTCTTCTATTATATTTTCCAACTTACAAAAATAGTAGTTACATTCCATTAGTTGACACTTAATTTTATAAGTTTTTCTTTAAATCTTATAAGTTTTCATTCTTTGAAGATATAAGTATTCGATATAATTGAAATAATTAGTAAGTGAATCAAAAAGCTCATGTCAAATGGTAGTTAAATTTGAGTAAGCTGTTTGTTCATCAATGTAATTTTCTTCAACTTTTCACAGGACATCACTCAAAAATGATATTAATAAATTCCTTAAAAAAAAAAAAAACTTCTTGTTTACTATCCTTTATTTTCCATTGATTTGTGAACTTATTCACTTAAGTTTTGTCATTTTATAAAGGTTGTATGTTTCCGTTATACATAAATGCCAAACCAATGTCAAATGTCAATTACTTATTGAAAATATTGCAAATTGAGTATTAAGAGAAATGTCAATTGATTTGAAATACAATGCAATCTAATGCAAAGCGATTTAAAAACAAATACTATACAATTGCCTTCATGAAAGTTGTTTTACCTCACTAAAATTTAAATACATTTTATTCATTATACACACACTCATATCTTTATCAAAAAAAGAAGAAAACAAAATCTTATAGGAATCCAATAAGGTTTAGAGGTAACTTAAAATACTTAACTGGGGGATTAGGAAAGAAGTTTAAACAAATAAAGAGAAAAAAAAAAATTATGAAATTGTCATTGCACTTATCCTTGAGAAATCAATATGCGAGTAACTTTATAAACTATAAGAGGTGAGTAAATTTAAGCGATAGATCGACACATCTGTGTCACCACAACGTCAGTAATATGCGATTGTATAAAACATGCATTACATAGTATTTCAAAAACTTATCTAATTGCTTACAGAGAAATACATATATGACCAATATACATACTAATATGTATGTATATACAAGTATGTATCAATTATAAAGTAAACTAATATTTATTTTATAAATATCAGATTTATATTATAATTGTCTGCAATATATGATAGAACTTAATTACATTTCAATATGTCAAACACAAATGAAATCGATAGTTAAAATTGTAATTAATTTAATTTCCATAAATTCAAACTTTAAGATGGAAAATCTTATACAATTTAATTATGAGAATTTTCAATAACAAATTGTTGAAAGTTCTGTCCATATAAATGTCAAAATGACATTACAAGTGTGTATGTTTAACTCTTTAAACGATATTTGTAGGTTAATTTGACAAAACAACATGGTAAAAATAAATATAAACAGCTAAATAGAAGATTAACTTTGGCTATGCCGAAGTTAAAATACTCTTCACGCACCTTTTATATCTTCTGATTATTGTTCTAAGTTCATGTATTAGTAGTCTGAGGGTCTTGAAATTTACACGGCTGGTTTATATTGGTCATTTACTTATTGTCTAAATTTCAAGTTGATAGTACAAAAAACAAAAATGTTTTTCTAATTACAAGATGAATTTGGCTCTGGGAGGTACCCGTCCTAGTGGTCCGAGGGTTTTGAATTTCAAATGGTTGGTAGATATGGGTCAGATACTTATAGTATCCAAGTTTTATTTCTTTAGTACAGAAAACAAAAAAAATGTTTTTTAATAAAAACATAAATTTGGATCTGTATTTGTGTGGTAGTGGTCTGATTCGCCTGATTTCATAAATAAATTATAACTAAGGTGGAAGGAAAACTACTAGTTCAAAAACTGAGGGACAGACAGACAAACGGACAGACGGACAGACGGACATGGCTAAATTAATTCGTCTCGTCGCGTTGATCAAGAATATATACATACATATATACTTTATGGGTTCTCCAATGTCTCATTCTATGTGGTACAAATTTCATAATAAACTTAGAATGCTATACACTGCGTGAAGAGTATAAAAGATGATTCAACAACAAAGTGGAAAATCGGAAATGTGGAAACTTGTACAAATGACTCTGGAAATACACACACACACGCACAAACACACAAATTAATGTAAATATATCTTTAAATTCACGTGAGTACTATTTATATACAAATTTTATATAGACAAAAATTGAATTGAAATTGACTGGATGGCGAGACAAAGTAGTATGACGTACTCCTTCAATCGTTTGTAAGCTAAAATGGAAGAGTTCAACTGGCTTTAGTGGTTGCAATTCATTTCACTCAATAAAGTTTCAGTTTAGTTCAGTTTGCCTTATAGACTCATAGTCAATGTTGTATGTACTTAGCACTAACGTCATACTTCAATATAATCGATACAAGCCAAGCAGAGCCAAGTCAAGCCAAGCCAAGCCAATGCAAGCCAAGTACCAAACAAGTTAACTTCAATGTAACTCCTTCGTAAAGTTTTACCAAGTATATATAGTATATAAGTATATATATGTATGTATGCATATATAGGCAATATGTGTTTGTATACTATTTGTTGTAAAAGTTTTGCATTCTGCAGTTGTAGATTTTTCGATTTTAATTTGCATAGCAGAGCAATAGCATCACCAGCACCAGTACCAGTACCAATGCCAGGACAGACCTAAGCTTAGTAATAAGAAACCAGAAGGATCGCCTAGGAAAGACTAAACCGAAAAGTAAAGGAATAAAAATCCAAAGAAAGGACATAGTTTTTGGTGCTGGGTGTCTTGATGAACGAAATTTCAAGTCAAATAGGCAAAGCGCATTTAAATATTTATTACATAATTTTTGTTTTAGTTCTCATTCTCCTCGTATTTTGTAAAGAATTTTTGTTCATGAAAAGTTTTAAGCAAAATTGTAGTAATAAAAAACAAATAATCTAGTAAAATTGTTTTTGATAAGCTTATTTAATTGGTTTAAAAGAAAGTAATATGTATTGTCAAATTATAGAGATGAAAAATATAGAGAGAAATATTATACATACTATAAAGTAAGAAAGAGAAACAGAAAAGTAGTAAAAAGTGAAGTGTAATAGTGTGTAAATCAATTAAGGATAATAAAACTTTAAATAATAGAAATAAAATTTTTAATTAATTGATAGATTGTACATTTTTAATTTTATAATTTGGTCTTAGTATTCTCGAATATATAATTGATACCAAATGGAGTTTATGTCAAACCATGGTAGGCATTTAGATATTTTTAGTAAATTTGGAAATTCTTTTAGCTCCACTCCCCAAACCTTCACTTCAGTTCTGAGATAATTAGTGAAGTGTTAAGCGTATACAGTAGATATTTTAGGGTTTCTAAGTATTGTCTCTGTTTTTCTAGAGTCCCAAATTGTATGCACTATCGCAATACCATGTGTAAATGTTGTTTAGTAAAATACTTATACTCTTTTGTTCTTGTTAAGGCATTATTTGCATAAACAGTTAAAATTAACAAATTAGAATATCCTGTAATCCATGTCGCTATCAATGTGATGCCTTCTTATGTTTTGTGTAACGTTAAACGATAGGCAGCACCTTACAGAGAATACGTAATGCGTACATATGTGGAGCACTTGCGAAAAAAAGCCCTGACAAGATCGGATGCAAGTCAACTTGACGTTCTTAGTTTCAAAATTCTTTCTCCTTTCTATTATATTTTCTTACTTCGACATGATTTCTGCCTTTATGAACTGCTTTTCCCATCTGATTATTTCATTGTTCTGTCTTATTTTCCTTTAGAACATCCAACCTAGCTCTGGTATTTTAAAGAACCTTGCGGCAGGTTACACTGAACAAATCTTTACAATTGGTATCATTCTTTACCAGGAGTGCCAACATTTTATCATCTAATTTCTTAGATGCCTGCAAGTTTTCCTTAATTTTTTTCCTTTACTTCAGCTTCAGTTAAGCGTAATCCAGATGGATATTAATCAACCGAATTAAGTGAATCAAGAGTCGAAATGGAATAGATCTTATAAAAAAAATTTAGTTTTTGTTTAAACCTTTTGTTTCACATTGATATCGACGGAGCATGTTCCCCATAATCTTCATCAATCGATTACCATAAACTGCACTTTTTATTTCAAATGAAAGCAAAGCTTCGCATGAATTTAAAATTCTATTGAAATTTTTGTTTGATGAAAATTTTCATAATCTTTATTTGCTACGAGTATCACTAATAAAAATAAATTAATTTTTGGCAACTTGAAGATGACGAAATTGCTTCTGATAAAGATAAAACGCTATAGTAGTATTGAATTGTAGATCTGCAAATCAACTGAAATCGTCATGGTAAATATCATACTGACAAAGATTACAATGTGACCTCTGCAGGGTATTACCAAAATAAAAATGTGTTTGACATTTCTCCACAATGGAAATAGAACGGGAAATAAAATTATTATTATTTTTCCTGCTAATTCCCTCAATTATTTAGTTAGAGTTTAACCTACTTATCTTAAGGATATTTAAATAGAATAAAGATTTCTTAGCTACTAAAAGATTTTTTTTTTTTTCAAGAACAATTTCATTTGAAGAAGAAATATGTACTTGAGCAAAATCTTCTATACCGACATTTATGAGTATCTTAGAATGTAAACGCATTTAAAGATGAAATTTATTTAACAATAATTTCACTGTCATGTTATTTTCTCTATTTACAAAAGAAAAATGCAAAATAATATTTTTTTTTTTTTTGTTGATCGGACATACCACAATGTGCAATATTAAATGCCAAAGGCTAAAGATACAAAGTTACTTGAAGTTGTACTAATTAAAGTAAGCGTGAGTCTCGCTTTTCAAATCAATCAAAATGCTTGATTATAATCTTCACAGTACAATTTTCGCTAAAGTAAGGTGAGTTGAACTACCAGGCAGAGAGAGAGAGAGAGAGAGAGAGAGAGAGAGAGAGAGAGAGAGAGAGAGAGAGAGAGAGAGAGAGAGAGAGAGACAATAACAAAAATAAATAAAAAATAAAGAAAAAGAAATAATATTAAATTTTTATAACCCTAAAGAGTTGTTAATTATATAATGTTTTTTCTGGACATCATTTTCGGTCATTCGATAATTGGAAACTTTCTATGCAACGCTAAATCATTAGCGGCCCAAACTCTTCAAGTCGCTATATGAACTAAAGATAAAATGGATAACATAATAATTCTATGATTTATTTCTTCTTTTAGAATTTAGGTGATTTCAATTTTTCCTTTCGTCTGGATCCTTCAACACTTCGAGGTCTTTTTCCCGAGATTTGAAAGCTCATTATTCTTAGTCCAATGCATTGGTTCAAATATCTCTAACAAGCCTTCATATAAATATTTAATATAATAAGATTAAAATTAGTTTTAAAAATGAATGATTCGATTCCTTCAAGTATCTATGCACATGTTTGAGCATCCATTCAAATGAATCCATTTTTATTTGTATGAAGGGAATTTAATTTTAGGTGGGATCAACGTTTATTAAAAAGATTAAATTTCTTATTAATGATTTCTTGTTTCTGACCGATCGGCTAGTCACCTTTCAACAATTACACCTTAATGAAGTATCAGTTACAGTATCTTTCCAATGCTTTAACAAGTGGAATTTGTTAGTCTACTCTCTACTCTCATTTACGCTATAAAATTGTAAGGCTTAGGTATTCACAGTTTGTCGGAATCATTGTATTCGGTATGTGGTAAAAAAATAACGAAAATACCAATAAAAAGAAGATTATATTTGGCTATGCTGAAGTTGTAATACTCTTCACGAGCCTTTCATATCTTCTGATTATTGTTCTAAAGTTCATGCTTTGTATGGGAGGTACCCCTCCTAGTGCTCCGAGGGTCTTGAAATTTTCAAGGTTGGTGGATATGAGTCAGACACTTGTAGTGTTCAATTCGATAGTACAAAAAGCAAAATAGTTTTTCTAATAAGAACATATATTTGGATTTAGGTTTGTATGGGAGGTATCGCACCCTAGTGGTCCCTTCGGCTTATTCTGACAAATGGACTGTGTATGGTGGAAATAAAGCTCAGTGCAAAATTTCAGTTCGATTCCTCGCGCTGATCAAGAATATGTAAATATATGTACATATATACTTTTATGTCTCCTTCTATCTGCTACTGCGTGAAGTGTATAAAAAGCTGTGAATACTCTTCGGTAAAATATCATTCGATAATTTGATATATTCAGTATATGTATGTATATATATGTACATAAATGTCTTATTACTCATGTGGAGTATTATTTTATTCTTTAATTATTTTTGTTGTACAACACACAAGTTCCTTTTTTTCAAATTGTTGTTGCGAGCGATTTCAACTTACCGAAGTGGTGGTAAGGTGTTACCTTAATATAACTTAAAAAACAACGAATTGCAACTAGGGATGCAATAAAAAAAAAAACGTATTTCACAGCACAGAAAAAGAATTTATTATATCGACCAAATAAGTAAACAACGGCTGATGTCTTGTTATCGAATACAATGATACCGATAAAGCTGTGAATAGCCTAAATTTAAACTAAAACATTTTACAACACTGTTTTTTAATACTATGTGTTAATAATATTATGTGAAAACTTCCCTCGAACGTCAATTAGTTGTTGAACTGCCAAAGCAGTGAAATCAATGACAAGTGAATTCTACAAAAAGTAGAAATATCTCAAGTGATAATCGAGACAAAATTATCAATTTAATTGTAGAGCTTTAATTTCTATCTAAGTTTCTCTTTCATATATTTTTAAAAAAATTTCTTGAGATTAAAAATGCACCGTCCGTCTCAGCCTCCAGTGAAAAAGGTGAAGCTCATTACAGTTTTAAACCAAGCACCACAACTATTTCAAAGTGGAAACCGTACACCAATACAACGCGTTGTAGAACGTCCAAAGGTAAATCAAATCAGTTACTGATACAACATACACGTGCACATAAATACACAAATTGATTTTAATTCTTTGATTTATAGATTTTTATACAACCAGCACTACCACGTCGGCCATCAGCGGTTGCGATTGACACTGAAACGGAGGAAATTGATGTAGTTGCGGTAGAACCTCAACGCCGCCCAGTGAAAGTTTTACCAGTGAAATCACAAATCCAATATGCAACTTTACAAGTTAAAATGCCTGGAATATATACAGGTAAAATTCAGATAAATACGAGGTTTGTTCAAAAAGTATTGCAAGAAAATCATATATACGCGATACTTTTTGAACAAACCTCGTAAATGTCCACAAAACTCTATTAGCAACAATACATCCAATTTGTTTGATGCAATCGAAATAAAGGACCAGCAGCTAACATCGCTTCAACCTCTAAAGCTGCTCAGTCATCATTGGTAGTGGCCAACAGGAACAAGGCTTTCATATGCTTCAACCTGGATGAGTTACTCCGTCGTACTAATATCGGTTTTGCCCGACGCAATGTACATCCACCCACCGATAAAAGTCTGCAATTAATAACATTAGCCGCATATGATTTTCTCAAGGATATCGTTAAGCAAGTTACGGCTGTCGCTAGATCTCGCATTGAGGGAGCCTCCAATAGGCATCAACAAGCTTTAGTTAAAGAAGAACGTCAAAAAATGGTGTTCCTAAATGAGGTACAAGGTTTCTTGGAGTCCCATGAGCCAGAAGTTGATGAGAGTGCAAATAACCCTGAGGGGAAATCCGTAGAAAAAAAACGTGTGCACCGAGAGATCCAAATCCATAATACTAATGAAACGGCATTAGCAGCAATTGGTGGACGTCGTTGCCCAACAATGGGTCCAGTTAATGTAATCAATAATAAATCAAGGCTTGCGACCCAAGTCCAAATGCAGGATTGTCTCTTCTTTATGGAGAATAATGCTATGTTCTGTAAGAGTGAGTTGCTCTATGAAACTGCTTTAAAATATAATTAATGGAGAGATGTTTGATATGAATGCGATCAAGAGAATGAAATAAATCTATTAATGCAAATTAATTATTTTCGAATTCAAATTGAATAATAAATACATACAGTATTCATAATTATAATGAATATTTTTTTTTCACTTGGGGACTTGCCATGATGATCAAATATACGTCTAGTGGTGGCATCATTTGCTTCATGGGGAAGAGACGATTGTAGGAACCAGTCCCCATGGACATGGCCATTTGCTGCTGCTGTTGATGATGCTGAGCTACTGCTTGAGCTTGACGAAGTGCTTCAACTTACATATGCTTGAGCCTGTGCTTGTGACTAGGCTTGAGCACTCAAGAAGGCATGCGATTGACTATGGTATTGCCAATGCATATCAACACCACTGGGATTATTGGGATTTCCATAGCGTAGTCCCGAATCTTCGGCCATAGCCATAAATAGTTGATTGCTTGGTGGCTAAAGATAGTGTTGAGTATGTGCTGGCAAAGGCGCTCGTGAAATGAGTATAATTATTAGTGTTATAACTGCCTTCTACTGATGGTGATGGGATTGGTTGTTGTTGCTGTTGTTTCTGTGAATGCTGTTGGTGTTTTTGTATTTGTATATTTGAACTAAAAATTGGTGGTGATGCAGAGATTTGTTGGGTTTGCAATGGAGAAGGTTTGAGTGTATCAAACATCTTTGTATAGCTAAGAGGAACTGTACCTTGTGCCTGTAATTTTGTAAGGGATTTCTCAATGAATTTCTATATGTAAAACAATTCTAAGTACACATTTCACTGACTTACGTTGCCATGTGGCATTGCCACACTTATGTATACAGCCACCCAGCGCATAAGGAACCATTTGCGGTTGCTTTTGGAAATCATTCGATAAATTTACCTTCGATGTAGTAGGTTTTTCTACAGATCGACATAACATCTTTTAGACAAATCCTTTGGAAAACCGATAAAAAAATTGCCAGAAACTGCATAGTTCTATGTCGTATCAAAATAGTCACAGGTACACAAATCTGGATGTCCAACGGTACTACCATATATTGGGCGATCAATCTTGCATAAAAATACAACACTTGCCGTCTCAATTTAGCGTATCAGATTGAAATGTTCCAAGCGTGGTTGCTATTTATTATCCGGTGCACGTCTAGAAACGGCAACCACATGATCATCGACCTCAGGGCATCATATCTCATCGATTTGCTCAAATGTCAACGAAGCTAATAATAGTTTACTAAATATAATGTGGTCATGTACTATCTCTACCTGTACACATATAGTATCTTCCTTGCTATTTGTTATTTGCCATTTTAGTGCCATCAATAGCAGTTTTATCTTCAGAATCTTCACCAGTATTTAATACAATAATCCTTGAAGAATAAATGTATATAATTATTATGTGTTCTCTTGTTATCTGAAGCTTTTTAAAATAGGATTTTTAATGTAAATTATTGATGTTGTAGTTAATGCATTTAAAAAAAAACATGAGAAACCCTTTCAACAGGAAGCATATATTATAAATATTACTAAGTAGTTAATTAAATATACTTTTCTTTTTATTTTTTTTTTGTTTTGTAAAAACTATATAGAGGAAGAAGATTAATGTCACAACATAGTGAATCGGTCTTAGTACAATATATTTTCTCCTACTTTCACATGTGCACTTCCCATAAATCTTAACGATTTTCTAAAAATAATGATGCACTATTAAGTTAATGCAACAGTTTCTAAAAGAATAATAAAGACTTAGAATGAAATATAAACTGTTGGCATATGTGAATTAAATCAGCCATCAGTATCTGATTGATTGTGAAAAGTTTGCAAAAAATGTCATAATTTGTTTTATAGATAATTTTTAGGTTATTAGAGTTAAGGGATGAGTAAATAACTTTAGGGGAATTTGATTTTAAAACAAATCACTGTTTTTGTATAAGCAATTCACCCAGACTTTTCTAGTTTTGTAAAAATAATTTAATGTGGTAAACCAAACTGATCATTTCAATTAAGTTTCTTCTATGAAAATCCTTTTTATAAAATACTAATTAACTAATACATTTTATTCTATAGGTAAATAAAGTGAATGTTTCCCTATACCATTTTACTTTGGTGTGATGTTTGTAATACATAGACCAAAGCATTAGAGATTCAATTAAGTGAAATTATATCCATACCAACATCTTACTTCCATACTTCCTTCGTTTGCTTCTATTCATGCTCTGCTCTCAGTTTTTGAAGAATTAAACTGAAATTGACGATTCAGATACGAGTCATAGTCATATACTGGTGTAATATGTTTACACTAAAATTTTCTGATTATTGGAAGAAGTATTCCCACAATCATCACTTTGGTTTCTATATAAATGATGTTTCAGTACTTATGAAAGAACTTTTGCACTTCTTTAGATATCCAAGAGTCTTCAATTTAAAAAGATCTAGATAAAATATATTAAGATTTCAGGGGTGAAAGGTATGTAAGTTTCGGTGAACCCAAAATTAATGTTCTGTCTTGTTTTGTTTTGTTTTTCCTTTTTCTTGTCTTTCATTTTTAATTAATAAACTAACAGCACACAACACAATTTTCGACGAAACTCAGAAAGCGAGCAACTTAATCAGACTTAAGTGTGTTTTGGTGGTCATGTATTCTTTCACATATAAGTATGAGCATGTGTGTGAGTTCGCCTGGGCCTGTGTGTGTGTGTGTGTGTGTGTGTGTGTGTGTGTGTGTGTGACAACTTTAGTTTTATTATTTAATTTTATTTTATTTTATTTTTTTTTTTTTTTTGTGTCTTCATTCTAAGTTTTTAATTTATTTTAAATTCACTTGTGTGAATAGTGAATAGATTGAATTTTCGTACAAAAATCGCATGCATTTCATTAGCGTAAAACGGAAAACTTTTCCAATTTGTTAATTATGTAGATTTTAAGTTAAAAAATAATGGCAAAAGAAAAGTTAAAGTTTGTAAAAACTTTTTTAAGGTTTATAAAAAATGTATGTAAGTTTTCCGGTCATGTGGTTCTATTTGACTAAGTAGAAGTTTGTTTTAAGGTATAAGTAAATCAACTGAAATTTTAAATTATATTTATTTCACCAATTTATTTGCTATTTATTTATATGAAGTTTGGTTATTTATTAATTGTCATAATTCATGATGATCTACATAGATATACTAGAAAATGCTTATTACTTTAAAATAACAAAATAAAAATAAAAAATGTGAAGTCAATTTAAGAAAATGAAAAAATGAAGTTTCGTCGTATTTATTTCATTTATTTATTTAATATTTAACAATCATTTTGTTTATTTTTTTTTTATTGTTCTTTCTCAATAACACTGAACTGAATGCATATTTAGTATTTACATTTCCTAATCGAGTAAAATTTTTCTGTAAACATGAAACATGCAAATTTTTCTTTTTCTTTTTCTTTTTGTTTATGTTTTATTTGTCGATTTATTTCAGGCGTCCTGTTTTTTTATTTAGTAAATGGCAAAGTAAATATTTTGACGGACTTACAAGTTAATAAAACTATGCCACCCACTTACATAAATATAGATACTTTTCTATACTACTAACGTATATACTCGTAAATGCACTTTATATTGTATTCAAGTATATTAGTTTGTTTGAGAGTGAGTATGTTTTTTGTGGAGCTGAATGGGTCGATGAGTAAGTGAGTGAGTGAGTTCAGTTTATTAGAGCAATTTGCATAAAAATACAAATTACGTTAATTAACATATAAAATGCATTCAATGACACGAAACTCTCACTACACTACTACTAAGTTTATAGTATTGTGCAATATGTAAGGTCTCAAAATTTCTTCTCATTTCATATACTTACTATTCCACCCTACGTGCTTGTTCTTTTAATACACGCTTATGCTACTTGCATTTGACAGCTATTTTGCATTACAACAATGTGATAAGGGTGTATGAGTGAATGAATGTATAAGCCTCAGATGGAGAAGAATGTAAGAGGAGGAGTTGGAGAAGGAAAGTTGGGTAAGTATGAGGCAGGTACTTAAGTGCAGCACAAACACAAGGGAACAATGAAAATAGTAAAACAGAAAGAAGAACAACAAATTCCACTTGCAAAATAAACAATGATGAAAATTGGAAAAAGAATTGAACTTTAGGAATTACAATATAATTTGGATTCTATCATGAATTTAGTTGGAGTATGTCTCAATTATTCTTAACCAATTTTAAATTGTTACTCATTCAATACATAAATTATGGCCATAATATATTTAAAGTCTATCTCATATTCGAATATGCATAATTTCCACATAAATATGAATGAATATGGATTGGTGATTTCGCGTCGGAGACGTCGCTAAGTACTACCTATACTTATAAACATTTGCATGGATTAAATGGAGCGGAGTGATGAAGATTATATAAATTTATTTACGACTATTGATATTCTCCGGCTTCCATTGTCATATGCTGGTATATGTATATGGTAAAATCAGATTTCTCCGATTACTGGAATAAGTAATCCTCATATTACTTAAAAATCATGACTGCTGTTCTATTGTTTCTTCGTATTCAAATATGGCATACATTTGTGTAGCTACGATTTGTCTTATTATACCTTTTTTATCTGGATTTATCTACATACGTACAAATTAAACTAAGGACACATTAATATTTTCTACATTTTATATCTAACTTTCTGCTACGCCCTCGATAAAAGATTAACAATTCAAATTAAAATTGTTTTGCAATGAACAACTGATCCATTTCGCATCAAACTTTACTTAAACACTCTCCAAACTATGCTGGAGTATAACTGAAAAATTCATCAAAATTTGTAAAGCGATTTGGGAATCCATCAGGAACACAAATTGTTCCATTTTTATATTATATAAAAAGATTTAGTTTCTTTCTCACATGAATACAGATTATTGCACAATGATGTTGCAATCATATTTAATGAAATTATAGGTTCATAAATGGTAGATTAGCTTGCTTAGAGAAGCACTAGGCAACCGACTTATAAAGAACTGTAATCGCTGCTTATAAATGATGAATCGATAAAACATCTAGACTATTATGACTTGGAGAGGAATCTAAGGCGCTGGAACATGTTATTGATACTTTATTAGACAAATGAAAGCTTCCTCTATGGTAAATGTCATGACCACTAGACTGAGTATGACACAGTGTATTAGTGTCATCACTAGGTAAGTCAGTTTTCATCATTGGCCACTACTACTTGTTAAATTCATTTTTATTCAGACTCATGAAGTTTTAGACTAATATGTACTAGAATTCAGTAGACCAATATCCAAATACCCTCTGGACATAATCAAAATTGTATTATTGTATATACAACGTATTCATTCAACTATCATACATTTGAACAGACCCAGAGATTTAATTCCACGCTAAAGTGTAGTAAGTTGTTGATTTCAAGTATGCACAGGCGATAGCTCAAGGACTTATTCAGTGCCAGCGCTTCCGCCAGGATATGGACATAATAATTTTCTATGTTTGCACATGAAATAAAATAGAAAATTGAGGAAAATAAAAAGGTGAAGAGAAAGAAAAAGAAAAAAAATATGAGGAGGTGGACAAATGTAGTAGAGGAAACATGTTGCGCGCTTTTCATGCAACATATTGTTTACTTTTGAGTGAGCCTAGCATGATATAGATGGGTTGGGTTTCGTTTGGTTTGGTTTGGTTTGGTTTGGTTTCAAAACAGAACAGAATAGGAGGAATATAATGTCGTAATAAAATAATTTCGTGCGGCAATTTGACGCTAAAACGAACCACAACAAGTATGAGAATATCCCAAACTAAGAAACAAAAAAAAAAAAAACAAAAAAAAAAGAAGCTGAAGGCAAAAAATAAAATACAAAAGAAACCAAAACCATAAACCGAAACCGAAATCCTAAAAAAAAAAAAAATATAAAAAAGAAAGAAAAAGAAAGGAAAATACAATAAAATAAGGAAACACAGAAATAGAAGAACGACAAACAGCAAAGTAGGAAAAGAAACTTAACTCTCAATGTGATTCGAGACTCAATTCTACTTTCTTTTCAAGTAAAGAATTGCCGACATTGTTTGCCAAGCAAAACAATAAATAAACACGGCGTAAAAGGATAACGTATAAGGTAAAGTTAAGAATCGTTTATATGTTACGTTACAGGATCCAAAGTAGATATATGTACCATATATATATGTATATATATATATATATATATATATATATACTATATAAATACGTAGAAGAAGCGCACTCAGCCGTTGAAGGCAAACAAAAATAACAAATACTCAGACAAATAGACAGACTGACAAATAAACATACCATAGATACAATAGAAGAATCAACGACGTTTACCTTTTCGTTACCACAACTTTCAGAGGGAATAAGATGGCGACGAAGCGGAACGAAATTGGAAAGAAAAGGCAAGGAATGGATTGAAAAGGAAAGGAAAGGATGTTAACAAAGGCACAAAAGTAAAGGCAATAGTAAAAAATAGACAGGAAGGATATTAAGTGCGATGGATGCTTAAGGACTGAACTCTTTAAAGCAAATTTCATATGATTGTTTGTTGGTTGATGTTGGTGTTGCCATTGTCGACGTAATCAATGTGTCAAACTTTAAATTGACAGCAACCGAAAACCAAAAGAAAATAAATACATACAACTACTAAAAAAACACAATAGACAAATAGACGCCATCGATGATGTTTGTACTATGAATCACGCACAAGAAGGTTTTTGATAAACTGACAAACACTTAGACAGCCACCTGCGTGATGGAATCTTAGTCAAAATATCACAAACTAAGGTAATAGTAGAACGATAAAATCATCATCAAGACTGATAAAGAGAAATAAAGAGAGATAGACAGAGAGAGAGAGATAGAGAGAGATAGAGAGTTGACCACTTTCATTTATTAAAATGTTTGGCTTCCATTTTTGTTATAACAAACTACTCCGTATGCTAATCAGTAACCCCAAAATCTTTTCAAAACTAAATGTTTTCAACAATTAAGACAGAATTGCTTATAAAGTCTAGCAAAAAATATCCAAGATGTTGGATTTATCTCGAAACCACCCAAGTCTACGAAGAAATATGTATCTTTCTAACAAAAATTACAAAATTTCAATTCATCTTTTGAAATTTTCCAGTGAGAAAAATATAATGTGTATAAGGAAAATTGACATGGAAATCTGTCAATTTTGTATCTGAATAAGTACAAATTCCATTGAATAAACGAAAATTGCGTCTGCTCAGTACCTCACCAAGTCTACATACAAAAGCTCTTCTTATTTCCGAGAAACAAGAGATACGTATATACGAGTACTACAATATAAAGGGGCTATAGAGTCTTAACTTGCCTTCTGTTTGCTACATTTAAACCGTTTTCGCACAAACTTAATATACCCGTTGACATTTTTTTTTTTTTTTTTTAAGTTACATATAACAAAAGTGGAAAACACAAAAACTGTTGACTTAAATATTCCATGCCAAAAATTGCGATTAAAAAAAAAAAAAAAAAAAACATTTAGGTATGCTGAAAGAAGCAAAAGAAAAAGCAGAAATAGTAGCAGCAATAGATTGATGGGCAAACAAAAAATCTGACAAAATCAACTATGACAAATATTATGAAAAGAACGAAGACACAGAAACCATGTGTAAAAAAAAAAAATGTAAAAAACAAGGGGGAAAAGCAAAATTTTGAATTTATCGAATTTGATTGACAACCAAAAATAGTAGTAAAAAAAAAACAGTAACAAAAAATATTGTAGTAACAACAATTGCAACCACAAAAGCAACAAGAACAAAATGTATCTATGCCAACAGTATCGAACAATACTTGAAAGTATAACATAAACTACAATACAACAAAAATATTGTATATACTACAAATGACTAACAAAATTCAGCTTTAGTTGAACGACGCAAAAAAAGAAAAAAAAAATAAACATCAAGAGTAACAGCAAACACAATATTTCAAAATCAAAAAGCCCTTCCAAAAAACACAGTAGTAAGAGAAATAAAAAATTAAAGGTTTAATTTTATTTTTATTTTTACATATTCTACTTTTTGTGATGATATAGAAAATTGAATACTCTTCAGGACTCAGGAAATTGACTAAGGCTCGAATTAGATATTATTTAGACTCTTGAAAAATATAAGCTTATGTTATTAGATTCTAGTCTAAGCATACTTGCAATTGTAAAAAGATGACATAGAATTTTAAATTTATTGTCACTTTTTAGTCAAAACTCGGCTTCGTACGGGTTGCTTCCAACCGAATCTAGATTCTCTCTACAGTTTGAGTATCAGTAAATTAAATTAGTTAATTATTTGTAGTACAATTTTAGGGGTTGTGTGAATATACTGCATCTCGAGAATGGGGACATATATTGGGACCAAAACTATCCTATGTTCAAGCCGGGAATGAACAGATTCCCAAAATTTCGATGCAATCAGATGAACGGTATGGCAGCGCATAACATACGAATAAACAAAACACTAATTTTTATAAATAAGAAGATTAATATTAATAAATAGATTAGAATAGATTAGATTACAAACAATACTTACTGAAAGTTCTTCGAATTGCTGTGACTTTTTATAATTCGGAAACGGGTAATACTGATAATGATTTTTAACATACATATTTTAGCCTTAAAATATTCCGAACGTTTTGACATATGAACGTTATTTATTTTGTTGAAAAAAATATCTCTCCAATAAATAAAATTGAGTTATGAGATTTTTAAACAAATTTTCATAAAAAACAAAAAAATAAAAAAAAATTACTATCGAGATAATTTTATGAATATAGTCAAAGAATGTTATGTAATTAAAGAGGATATGAAATTGAGTTTTATACATCCAAGAAAATTTTAGCCCATAAACCCATGAAATCTAAATAGATTTGCACCATTAGTTTGATTTATATTGTCAAAGTTGATTCTATGGTATACAAAGCATATAAATATACTCATAAAGTCACATAATGATAGTAAATATTACATATTACCAAAAGAGAACTCAAATATTTTACAAAAAAATTTCAATATGATATCTCAAAAACTGAAATTTATACTTAGAAATATAAGGAAATCATAAACAAAAATTTCTAAGAAGTTGTATATCTATAAATTGATACATGTATATCGAAAAATTTACGTTATGCTTTTATTTTTACTGTATGCATATAGTAAGATCATGAGTGAGAAATGATGAAAGTTTTGGATGATATTTCAAAAGATGACTCTTAACAATAAATATTGGATTATATCTCTCCAATTATGTTACAAATTTAAACATAAACTTAATATACCATTTTATGAGAAAGGAATTTGAAAGAAAAGCAGTAAATAGAATAGAAGGAGATAAAGGGAAAACAGAGAGAGACAGAGGGATAGAGAGAGAGAGAGAGAGACACACAAAAAAAAAAAAAAAGGATATGAGTGATGTATAGAAATTTAAACGACAAAAGAGCATCGTCATTTTGTCAGATTCATAGGGAAACAAAAGTGACAATAAAAAAGAAAAAACGATGATGGCAAAAAATATTTTCAAAATTTAAATTAAAACAAATCGTTTTTGCCATTCGATGTCAGAATTTTGATATTGAATATTTGTCAAATGAAATTGTGGCAAAATACACACAAAAATAATAGAAATTCCAACCAAAAACAATTCGAAAATATTATTATATACTATTCGTTTTTTTTTTATTCTTAAATAACAAACTATATAAATAAAAGAAGTATTTTTTTATCAGTTACAGTTTGAATTTTTGTATTTTGATGAAAAATTAATTTTTCATTTTCATTTTCATTTCAATTTCGATTTTGTTATTGATATTAAATTGTGTTATATACATATGATGGGATCAGTCAGTCATTGAACATGATAAAAATGAAAGACTACAAGTTCATAGTGAGTTTTTGAGCTTGTACTCTCTCTCTCAGATTTGGCTTCATTGATAATTTTCATCTTATTAAATTTTACCAACTCGTATGAAGATTTAATGAAGCGTCGAAACTATTGAATATTTCTAAGCGACGTGTTTGGACTGAAAAGGAAACTATATTGAATTCAAAGTTTTTAGGCTATATAATTTTGAAAACTAACCTCGTATATACCAAAATATATCTCCCATTGTCAAAGGTGTAGGATCACCTCCATAAAATCAAAGCCCTCCATTACATCCCGTCCACGCCTATTAGTGTTAATACAGCCCCATTCTGCTGCTCATACATTAAAGTCCCTTGCTTTGATGAGTTGGGATCTATTCCTCGCAGCACTGACTAGTCTGTTAAAAAAAAAAACCCAAAGGAAGCCTGAGTTCCGTTGGGGGATGTAAGTATTACAGCTGCAAAAATGAATGCCACATATAATTCCATCATACTTCAAAGGCAGCCTTGCCTTGAAGCCAGATAGCCGCTTTACCATTAATATCCTGCATCCATATGTTTGTGTTTTCCATTGCCCTGTGGAACTCTTCAACAAGGAGGGCGCGTGCTTTATTTTTGCTTAGATTTTAATTCCCGTATGGCTTTCTTAAGAGCTTCGCACTTATAACTCCCAGAAGTCTGTGCATTATAATCTTCCAGGTAAAGAATACATTTGGGCCTCGCCTGACATGTCTTTGTACTTCCGAGACATAATTTCGGGTGATCCAAAACCTCTTGCAATGTGACCACAATCCAAGCACATAAAGCACCTTGTAAGATTAATATACTGTATCAGGCGACAGCGTACGCAACTCACCTTCAGCGATCCCGCTTTATGATAACTGTTTTCGTACTATCCCTGGCAACTCTCTTTGCTCTAACGGTAATGCTGCCAGCGTGGATTGACGGGAATTGCTTGGTAATGGCGGCTTTAAGATCCTTATCGTCCATGACTTAATCTAGGTCATGTGTATGTATTTAGTTAAGTGTATTAAACTGGGTATATTAAAGTAATTACTCATATTATATTTGAGTGTATGTATTTGTGTGTTTTTGTCTATATTATTACCGTAATTTACTATAATTTGTCGTTGTTGCCGTTAACATTGTTTGCTTTTGATAATCGAAAATTTATAATATAGGCATAAAATGAGAACGGAAATCGTTAATGCATTATCCAGCTGAACTTTACTTTACTGTATATAATGATGGCTGAGTTGTGATAATTTAAATGCAATTTTATTAAGTATACGTCATCAATTTTTTAGTCCTTTAGAATTTGATTAAAAAAAAAAAAAAAAAATATAAATGTAAATATTAATATTAATCATAATAACAACAAGAAACAATTTAAGTTTATAAAAATAATAATAAAATAAACGACTTTTGTTTTGCTTTCAATCATTCATTCGTTCAATTCATTTGTTCCATTTGAATTAATATAAACTAATGGACATTCAATGATTCATTCTCTAAGCCTATGGTATAGCAAGTGCAGAGTATAGGGGACAGTAGGGAAAGATAGGCCAGTGAACATGAAATGTGCACTTATTGAGCCACAATTGAGCTTTATTGCCAGCAATGTGCTGTGCTATGCTGAGCTGCCTGTGACTGTTGTAATCAATCATGAGGTCTGGAAACTTCATTAAACTTTTCTACTCTACTCTCTCAACCCTCCCTCTGGCTTTCATATGCATATATTTTTATGCCATTCAACTTTATAGATATACATAAACACACACACACACACACATGGATATATGAAAACTAATCGAAATCATTAACGGCAGCAAAAAATTCAATGAATGAAAATGTACTCTCTTCTTTCCTTGTGTTTGTGCCTCAAGATATAAAATTAGTAGTGTAGTCTGAGCTCATGCATGTTAACTATACTGTACAATACTGTACAGTACTGAACTTTGAACTCTTGTTATTGCTATTGTTGTCGTTGTTATCGTTGCTATTTTCAAATACAAAGCAATGAATGAACGACTTGGCGGCAACAGTAATGGCGACTTCGAACGTCATTTCGTAGTTAGTTGCTTTGTTCTACTTTAGTTAGAAATTTGCCATTGCCATGAAAGGAG
This sequence comes from Amiota mariae, assembly GCA_035041805.1. NCBI lineage: Eukaryota > Metazoa > Arthropoda > Insecta > Diptera > Drosophilidae > Amiota > Amiota mariae. The sequence continues at coordinate 11,662 of JAWNKV010000233.1, read as the reverse complement.
AACAAGAATCAATCCAATAGAGCTTAAGGCATCTGCAGATTGGTACAGGCGTAGAATGCCAGATTGGTAGAGACCAATTTCAGCATGGTCAAGTGAATGGATGATGATGAAATTCTGACGTTAATACCATACATGCACGCACGCACACACGAAGGCATCACATGAAATTGTATTACATTTATTTGCATCCAATTTTCTATCGAATCAGATACTATAGTATGTACAAGAGAAATGTAGTGATTATCATTAATAATGCGAGTAGTGATAAGAGAAGAGAAGTATGTAGAAGTAGGTAAGAACAAAAAAAGGAAAATCTTGAAAATTTTTATTGTTGGAAGAGTATAAGAATTAATATTTTTGTATTTGTATTTGTATTTCTTGTTCACATTGCAAATTTTATTTCTTATTTCTTTTTCATTATTTTATTTTGTTTTTAAATTAGTTTCCAATGCCCAACACTTCTCAAATATCTTTAGCCAAAGTATTATACTATGTTCTATTGCTTTCTCCCAACTGTTTATACTACAATATTTTATGTTTTATATTTTCACTTTAAGCTTAACAAAAGCTAAAATCAGAGAAAAAAAATGTGTAATAATGAAAAAAGAAATTATTTTAATAATCACTTAAAAAGCTTTAACTTGACTTTCTTAATGCTTTCTTTGCTTTTTTATTGAATTCTTTTTATTATAAAACGTGTATTCTTCCCTATACCCTTCATACACATACTGCGAATAAGCATGAACACATTGTCATAATGTTTGCAACTTATTGAAAGGAAGATCTGAAATACTCATAAGTAGATGCCATAAAGTTTGTGTAGAAATGAGAAAAAATTAAATTCACTGTATTCTTTGTCATCATCAATGCTCAATAGAGCAAAACAACTGATTGATGGATGATTGATGATGAAAGGTGAAATTTCATAGAAAGGAATTTAATTGGGGGTTTCATAATTATAGTAGAAGATATCTGTAATAACCTAATGGTTCTCTATGCTAAGTATATTAAAAGGTTATAAATATAATGTGTACTGAGCATCTGTGAGGCCTTAACGAGCTGAGTGCTAAACAGAAAGTTAGATTTGCATAGTCTCTGTCGGTGAGTGCTGAAAGAAAAGTACAACTGCAACCTTCGAATTAAGTCAAATTCCTTCAACGAGAACATACTTGCTTTTGTCCAAACGATCACTAGAAAAGCAATCGTGAGAGAGATAAAAAAAGAAGAAAAATTTGAATATTTCATAACAAAGGAAAAATATCTAAAATATATGTGTGTTACAATTCAATAGTGGAAAAGTGAAAGTAACTTATTTACTTTTTATAAGGACATATAGCATTTGTCAGACAAAAATAAGATCAATCGATCAATCGATTGTATAAATATAACAAATTAAAGCCGCACTTTACTTTACAGTTTCTATATGAGCAAAATTTCCTTACCCTTAAATGGACACCATGACCTGAGCAGACAGTTTTCTTTGACTTTGAACTATTTTAAGAATACAAATAATTAGACTACATCCATGAGATTCCAAGTTAGCCTCAATGGACTGTTTTCGTATATAATTTTTTCAATTATTTGTTTGGTGTAACTACCCTCATCCAGTCAACTTCTTTGTATGAAGGTGAAGAGGTCTCTTAAATCTTTGGCGATGGTTGGAGTAGAGAATTGGGATGGGGCAGTGCAGATGAGTGCTGCGTCGGCACTTTCATTTTCGCATATGTCTTGATGGCTGGGAACCCAAAGAATGGTGATTTTTTTTTTTTTGTGTTATTGTGTGCATAGTTTCCAGATTTCCCGAATTTTGAGATCATTATGCAAACGATTTTGAATGGCTAATATGGAGGATAAGCTATCAGAGCGGATTGCAAAATTCCAGTTTTTCCAGTGATTGCAAATTGTTTTTTTGTTTTTTTTTTAAATATTGCAAAGGCCTCGGCGCTGAAGTTATATGATGGGAGGGAGCCGCCAACTATCATCGTTCCTGAATTGATGACAGCAGAATATTCTGTTTTTGAGCTATCCGTATCGAGCCAATTTATTTGATCGAGCTTGTCTTCCAGGACTAGGAAATCAGCAAGGTAAATCAGCAAGATAGTCGCTGTTAATATTATAAATTGAAAATCTCGTAAAAGTAGATAATCTATTTTGCTTGAAAGGTATGTAAAATGTGGTGAAACTGAAGTTTATTTGTGATGTCTTTTAATATTTTATTTAATTTTTTTTTTAAATATTTTTTTTATTTTTTATTATACTTATTCTCACGCATTTGTATGGCAAAATGAATGAATTGAAACATATGGCAGAAGTATGAGAGAAAGGCAAAATGAAGACATAAAATGTGCTCAAGGCAAGAAAATGAATTGAATTGAATTGAATTGAATTGAAGTGAATTTAAGTAAATGGCAGCACCATTGTTGTTATCACTCATACGCCACATAGTCAGTGTAATCAATATTATTATTATGAAAATCATCTCCATCGTCATCGTCAAAATAATCATAATTATCATCATTATTATCGTTGTTGACAAAATGAGCGACCGATAAATGTTTATATATGTATATATTTATTTGTATGTATATATTTATTCTTTTTTTAGCCGCAATAAATTTTTATTGATGTCATTAATTGATGAAATTGCATAAACGAATCAATGAATGAATTAACGAATGAATAAAAGAATGAATGAATACAAGAAAAAATTAAATAAAGAAAGAAAGAAAGAAAGAAGAAATTTTCAAGGAATTAGTAAGTGAGTGAGTGAGTTAGTGAGTATACGCACGAATGAGTGAATGTGTTATGTACTTAGTAAGTAGTATGAATGAGTAAATGAATCAATGGATGAATGAATGCGTGAATGAGTAGCTGTCAAAGCATAATAAGATTCATTCTGGTTCAATTTCTCTTTTAATTTTATTGTTTACTTTCTTTCTTTTGTTGTCAAGACTTTTTTTGTTGTTGTTGTTGTCGTTGTTGTTATTATGTTTTTTTGTTGTTGGCTATTGCTCAGTTATGTGTGCGTTTCATTAAAATTTTATGGTGATTTTTTTTGGCAACAAATAACAAAAGCAAACAAAGGTAACCGAATGCATTATGAAGCCAAAGGAAAGATGATGAGAAGAAAAAATATGAAAAGAAAGAAAATAAAATCAAATGGGAACAATGACATAGAACAGGAGTTCACAAACTGTGTTCTTTTAAAAAAGACTCACAAGTTTTAAGTAGCAAATATGAAGTAGTTTATTGTTACTTGTTTACTGTGTTAGTAAGTGGGTAATTTGAAATAAGTAGAAAATTAAGGAAGATTTGGATCCAAGAATGCAATTTTCTATTTATTCTATATTACTCGCTACACCTTTTCAAGTTATTGTTGTACTTTGCGGCCCGGATTAAGAACAAGGTACCCGAAAATTTAGTTAGATGTTTAAGTAACACTACAATCCGAGAATCTAACTTCCAACCACTTCTACTTTCCAAGATACAATCATAATGCTGGATGCTTCTAAATGATTATGTATTTCGATCTGCAGACCTGATTCAAATTTAATATATGTCCACAAAGTATCTAAAAACTTGAATAGAAGATTCCTGGATAATGAGTAATAATCATCATATACATATAAATTAGTATTTTAAATTGTTTGTATGTTATGTGCTGCCAAACCGTTCATCTGATTACATTGAAAATTTGTGAGTGCGTATGGTTGGTTCCTGGCTTGAACATAGGATAGTTTTGGTCCCGATATGTGTCCCCGTTTCCGATATCTGGGATATTCAAACAATTTTTAAACCTCTAAAAAAATACTACACAAATTTAACTTGAGTATCACTTTAATTTTCTGATACTTAAACTGTGTTCTTTGTTGATACGCAAAGTGTAACAAATAGAATGTAGTGATGCTAAGAAAAGAAATAGCAGTGCGAAGCAGAGTCGTTTACATTTAACTTTTAGAATGCAAATACTGATCTTTTCCATATATCGAGTTGCAACCACTCAACTTTATTCTTCAAAAATTTGGTTTGCCACACTGGTTTTAGTTAAAACAAACAGTGATATACAGTTTGCCAATCACTGACTCTAAAAGAAAAAGGAAATATTTACCTAAATACACAACAACAACCACCACAATAATAACAACAACAATAACATACATACACACAAAAAGGCATTACAAGCATTTTTATGAATCTGGTAAAGGCAACAGCAGTGACGAAAAACCAACGGAGAGTAGGAGAAGGAAAACAAGAAGCAATTTTGGAGGCAAAGAGATCCATTAAAACAGTCCAACAAATTGATCAATTTACTTAAGTGTATTCTAAGTCCAACTGAGATAGATGCATATAAAGGGCAATCCATTTCTATCTCGCTCTCTCTCTCTCTCTCTCTCTCTCTCTCTCTCTCTCTCTCTCTCTCTCTCTACCTTTTTACAATATTTACTTTGTTCTCTCTTATTCATAGATACTTGTATAATGAAAAAAAAAAAAAACACAACAGTTAGGAGTAGTGAGTGATTTTATGGACTTTTTTTTGGTAGGAGTCGTCGAGCTTTTGTCGCCTGGCGATTTATGGCGCAAAAATGGAAAATGATTTGAGCACGAAGAAGACAAACAAAAAATAAATATGTTTTTCTTTGTTTGTTGGCTGGTTGTTTGACGGGTATTTTTCTTTTGGTCTAAGGATATAATTTCTATTTTTAGGGTTTAATGTTTGAAGAGAGTGACGAAATCTTAAATGACATCAAGACAATCTCGACACAGTCTATACACAGTTGACTCACGCATTGTAAAAACAGAAACAGAACAAAAAATACTTATAATAAAATCAAAAGGGTGTGAGAAATATGTATAGGAAGAGAAAGAGAGTGGGAGGGAACACAACCGGGCATATGCGTGATTGTTTTTTTGGAATGAGAATAAAGAAAAGGAGGATGATAAAAATAAATAAAATCAACCATCCCTTTGGGGGGTAACTAGCGAACAAAGCACTCAGCGCATTTAATCTTGTAGGTGAAAAAAGAAAGAAAGTAAGAAAAAAGAAATATAAAACAGAAGAAAGTGGGGGAAATAGAAATGAAAACAAACAAAAAAAAAAAAAAAGGATATTGGAAGTGTGACAACATGGAATAAAATGACTTTTTTCTCAAGGGCGTTTTTAGTATTATGATTTGTTGTTTGTTGTTGTCTTAAGAGAACGAAGAAGTCACCATATGGCAAACAATGGAGTTTTAAAACAAATATTCATTCATTTATTCCACCTGCTTGTTGATCGACCCTCGTGCCCTTACTCGTATATTTAATAATCAAATGAAGCATCATCTTTAAGTACCTTTAAAAATGTAGCAAAGACATAAAATGTTCAAAGGAAATTTAAAATCTCTTATGTTGAATTTTGGCAAAATTACTTCTGACAAAATTAATAATAATTATTTATCTCTTTCTAATAAAAGGTGCTTTAACTGAATTTAATCTCATTAAATTTATTTATAATCTAGAATCTCCATAGACCTTGAACCATGAACTTTGCTCTTTGCCACAAAGAAAACGAACCATTCAAAATGTTGCTTACAAGTTTCGTTTCTCTGCACTTAAAGCTATAAGCACTTTAGCTGAGTGAGCATGTTTTCTACATATACGAAAGTATCTAGATACAATATCTAAATGTACGTGTATATGGATGCATGTGTATAGTTATTTGTGTGTGTGTGTGTGTGTGTTAGGTATATAGGTGTGAGCGCGCTCATGTGTGTAAATGTCACTTGAATTAAGAGACCCATAAAATCTTCGCTAATACATCAAATTAGAACACCTGAGACGAAATTTCTTTATTTTCTTACAAAGTTTCATTTTCATCCTGTCATGTTGAATGAATCTACGAGCATAAAAGTGTGAAAATCAACAAAATAAAATAAAAAAGAAAATAAATAAATAAGGAAAATAAATAGTAAAAGAAAATAAAAAACAAAATCACTAAATAAATAATAAAGTAAGCAGCAAGAAATTATGGAATTTGAAGACGACAACGTACTTGACAATAAAGACATTTTATTCAGTAATAGATAATAGTATATAAAATATTGTATTACTCTACTACAGTACACAAAAAATACAAGATTCAGAAAAACATTAACAAAAAATATGATATAAATATGAGAATGAGGATGCAATGAAAAGTTTACTTTGGATAAACTGAATCGCAACACTGTACATTTGCGCTTAGCAGAGACTCCTGTCCAACCGTTTTACTGCATAACTCGGTCACACCTCAGAAGGGCTCAGCCCGCTACCTGGACATGATATTGGTTAGGAGAATTGCCTATCGCAAACACATTGTCAAAACTGTTGCAACTTGTCGTCAAAAACTGAAGATGCAGAACTCTGCAATCCGTCAGATAGTAAACGCTCCATCGTACGTGTGGAATGATATCATATCCAGGGTCCTGAGAATCCTCTTAGTCCGTGAGGAGATCAACCTTCCCACAAGCCGTTATAATGACCGGCTAAGAACTCACGTCAACAAATTATCATCCCCTCTTGCCATACACACCATCAGGAGGAGGCTTAAACGTCTCCACCCTGATGACCTTGTGGAGCACGGACGCAAAAGAGAAGGTATGTTCCGTTTCTAAACTACTCATACATTTCCTTGCAAATTTTGTAGGCTTCAAGCCATCTGTCAATTTCTAGCCCTTGGCACGTCAATTTTTTATAACCGTTAAGTCGGTGGTTTATTTTTGTCCATTTGAGAAAAAAATATAAAAAAAGACTAGCTTTGGCTATGCCGAAGTTGTAATACTTTTCACGCCCCATCTAGCAGTCCGATGGTATTGAAATTTTCATGGTTCGTGGATATGGGTCAGACACTTATAGTGTCCAAATTTCAAGTCGATAGTCGAAAAAAGTTTTTCTAATAGGAACTTTCATTTGGATCCCGGTTTGTATGGGGGTTACCCCCACTAGTGTTCCGATTCGGCTGATTCCGACAAATGTACTGCGTACGGTGAAACGAAAGCTCAGCTCTCTCAGCTCAAAAACTGAGGGAATAGTTTGCATACATACATACAGACAGATGCAGACAGACGGACATGGATAGATCAACTCGTCTCGTCGTGCTGATCATGAATATATACTTTATGGGGTCTCCGATGTCTCCTTCTGTGTGACAAACTTATAATACTAAGCACTGCGTGAAGAGTATAAATATAACGGTTAATGTCAAAGAAATCGCGTTTTGCACCATACTCTTCGTTCACTGTGCAGAATCCTCAAGACTAAAAGAAATGAATAATGTTAAATGTATGAAGCCACTCCATCCTAAGCTAATCAACCTCAAATGGGTCACTCAGGACATTCCAATAATAGAACTTTTATTCAAACCGACATTATTCAAAATCTTCGCATCCCGGATGCAATCAAACAATTTCCGACATATGACCGAAACCCCAGGCTTAAACTTGGGTTTCTCAATTGGTGCACCAGTTCTATACAAATATTACTTCGGGCAATTCGAAATAAAATCGAAGGCCAAGCAAATGAGATTTTAAGCAAGTATGTTACGACACTGGTTAGGGATGATATCAACAATAATCTCATAATGCACTATTCGGACAAATGGGTCTAAACTTCTCTCATAAGAGATCTGCACGTTCTACAACAACTGGGCAAACCAGCCGAGAAGTTTTTCAGTCATGTAATGGGACTTCACTCGGCTCTGCGCAATAACGTTCTAATACACGAAAATGATCTAAAAAGTACTAGCAGCAAACAATAGATTTGTACGCTGGGATGTGTCTAAATGCCTTTCTTACTAGTCTAAATGAAGCATTCCCTGATATTTGACCTTGATTACTTCCTTAAAGTGCAGAAAATTTATTATCTACACAATTCATATAGAACTAATTATCACCAAAATCAGCAACGCAATGTGGACGATAGACGACAATACAGATCCGAGTTCAGTCCGTATACAAGTCAACAGCCTAGAAAATTTATGAGTCAGCAGCAATAAAATTACAAACTGCACTCTACTTAGTACCGACAAAATTGGGATTAACAAATGCATGAAACATTCGCTACTAGGGAAACATCTAGGACTTTCAATAATTTGAGCCAAAACAATTCTAACTGACAAAACAATAGGAATCAAACAACACAACTTCCATCACGAGAACCGATAGATACATCCAGCGGAAATAAATTCCTAAAAAGCAACGCAGTCAAAGAAAGCCCAAACATCAGGACTCAAACTATAGAAACGGGGAACTACTTATACAACATAGATTAAGTTAATTCATACAGCTGTCAAAATGCAGGACCTATACCGGTAGGGGAAATCTCCTACAGGCAAGAATTGGACCAATATCAACCTCGAGGTGAAGAACAGTGTAACATTGAGGACGCTCAACATTTTCGCAATATTGCTTCAAGCAATGAACATGATACTTAAATATTAACAAACACGGAGTATAATTGGCTTATACTACCATCGATAAAGCAAAGGTGATATAACCTTACCATCTGCGACTAAGGAAATGTTATCGCACAAAGCCAAAAGTTGGCAGCTCGTCTGGGAGCTAAAGTCGGCAACCGGAAAGGTACTCTGATAACCTGCTAGTCTTAAACTCATGTTATCAACGAAACCACAGCAAAAAAGCATCGGATAAAACATACGATTTATACGTCGACGACCTTCAGAATGAAAAACAGGACTAGATTTCGAACATAGAATATTCGGACGATTTTGGATGCATTACGCCTAGCTCAAGTAAGCAAAGAATTTATAAATTACAATCTCCTATTTTTAGGACTCAGTGAAACCAGATGGCCGAACTCCGGGACAATAACAACAACAGACGGCCTGACCTTCCTATACTCCGGAAAGTCCAGTGGTCAACCTCGATCGAGCGGCGTAGGTTTTCTGCTATCTAAGCAAGCGCGTGCAGCATTGATAGAGTGGAAACCATATTCGGATCGCATCATAGTTGCCCGCTTTTGATCTCGTGTCAGAAACAAAACCTGTGTCTAATGCTATGCTCCAACAGAAGCAGCTCCCTACCCCGAAAAGGAGGCATTTTACAGTCTCCTGTCAAGGGTGTCATCAACCATCAACAAAGGTGACATAATGCTGCTGTTAGGAGATTTCAATGCGCAAGTTGGCTAAGATAACAACAGCATGGAGTTTGTAATAGGAAGATATGGTTTGGTCGGAATGTCCGAGAATGGAGATCTGCTCACTGAGTTCTGCGCCAGCAATAATCTAGTCATTGGAGGCACACTATTTCGACACAAGCACCTCCACAAAGTAACATGAGTATCACCCGACCACATTACCGAAAACCAGATCGACCGCATCGCGATCAACCGTACTTGGAGGGGTTCTCTTTTGGACGTTAGGAATAACCGTGGAGCCGACTGTGCTAGCGACCACCACCTACTGGTGGGCACAGTTCGACTCAAAGTCGCGGCAATAAATAATACTCGTCAAACACAATCTCAAAGAAAATTCAATGTCCATAATCTCCAAAATCCGACAATACGCCAAAAATATGTACAATCACTGCAAGCTTCCACAAACGCTCTAAACAACGAGCAGCGTCACGATTGGCCACCAATTAAAAAGAACTTCTGCTAATCTGCAGTACAGCACGTGGGTTACCCCGAACGAAACCGAAAACAGTGACTATCTGACGCAACATGGGAACTAATACAACGAAGAAAGCAGTTGAAAGCTGAATTAAATGCAGTCAGAACCCGCAATGAAAAAGCGCAGCGACTGGCTACATACAGCTTGGCAGACAAAGAAGTGAAAAACTGTGTACATCGGGACAAACGTGCCATGACAGATACACATGCTTTCATCTGTGCCAGTAGCATAATGTCAGCGATTACCCGTCGCATGTAGTGAATGGTGAAATTCCGTGTGGCTGTCCAAACTCGCAGGAGATAATAGACGCAATAAAAATCCTGAAAAACAACAAATCAGCTGAGCTCGACAACATTGCACCTGAACTCTTAAAAGCAGATTATGAAACAAGCGCACGTTTGATTAGTCCGTTAATTGAGGACTTCTGGGCTACAGGTCAATTACCTGAAGAGCTGATGAAAGGTGCAATCATCAACCTACCTAAGAAAGGCGACCTATCAGAGTGCAGGAACTGGCGAGAGAACAAAATAATTGCAAACATAATTAACATACGACTCTCGAATGCCCTACAGCCGAGTCTCAGAACAGAACACGCAGGCTTCCGACCGGGGTGCTCCTGCGTCGATCACGTTAATGGTCTCCGAATTATAGTGGAACAATCAGCAGAATGGCGCTCCCCGCTCTATCTTATATTCATTGATTTCCAAAAAGCATTCGATACACTTCACCACAATGCAATTTGAAGTGCTTTGGCTTGTAAAGGTGTACCACCAAAGCTTATCGAGTTAATAGCAGCAATATAAAGCAACGCGGGCTGTCGTATTAAGCATAACAAAGAGTTGAGTGGACGTATAAAAGTTACGACGGGCGTTCGACAGGGCTTCGTGTTATCGCCACTGCTTTTTAACATTGTCTTGGACGTTGTCATGAGCAAGGTGGCTCTTGAAACAAAGGGTATAACCAGGGGATTGAATGCGACACTTGATGATCTCGATTATGCCGATGATATCTGCCTAATGACACACACTTTCGCCGACATGTCAAAGAAATTAACGCTGGTGCAAGAAACAGCAGAAAAAGTAGGCCTCAAACTAAATATCGGCAAAACGAAGGTAATGCGTGTGAATACAGCACGCAAAAATTCGGAATCGCCAGCACAGAACTCGAAGAAGTTCGACTCTTTTTGTTAACTTGGTAGCATAATATCTGCCAACGGAGGACATTGACAACCACATAAAAAAGCAAAACAAGCTTTCGGCATCCTCAATTATAACACGACGCACAAAATTAATAATATTCAACTCGAATGTCAAATCCACTCTTCTCTACGGCTGCGAAATCTGGAATCTATCATCTTCGGATATTCAAGCCATACATGTCTTTAAAAACCGTTGCCTCCGCACAATCCTTCGCATCTTCTAGCCTGACACCATATCAAACACCAATCTGTGGGTCAGAACCAACCAAACACCAATGCGAGTGGAAATAACAAAAAGGAAATGAGGCTGGCTTGGTCATGCGTTAAGGAGAGCATCAAACGAAATCACCCGATGTGCAAGGAAACCGGCGAAGAGGCAGATTCGCGCAGACCTGGAGGAGAAACCTGGAAGCAGCCGTAGGAAAAACCAACAAAATCTTGAGCGAAATCAAGATGTTAGCGCTTAACAGAAACGATTGGAGGAAACTTGTTGTGGCCCTTTGCTCCTCCGTGGAACCTTAGGACATTTATATATATATATATACTCGTATATATATATATTACCATCCCATCTTCACTTATAGAACCGCTGAAGTTCTTCCGCTGAAGCTTCATCTTCGTTCATCATCAATTCCGACATATAAGCCAAGATATCATTGCATATGGATTGCAAATCAATAATAAATCACTTATTAATTCTTCCAATTCACCTATCTACAACATTATTAAAAACTACAACACTCTTAAGAGACTCATATACCAATCTACAATATACAGAGATATCCACATGTGCATATCAAACAACACAACATACCATG
>JAWNKV010000232.1:0-52865 GCA_035041805.1 Amiota mariae | reverse complement strand
TCGTTTCCACTTATGTGGTAAGTGTTATTTGATTTCAAGCCAGAAACCTCCTCAACATAGAAATGATGCTGTTTTTTACTAAACTATTTATATTTTCCACTTGTGTTTTGAAACTAAGTTGCGGCGTCAGTATTACCTCTAATTATGTGTATTCTGATTTATTTTCAATCCGTTCCACTTTATAACTCCACATCTCATTTTTGGCAAGCTATCTCCTCGTCTACTTAGCATCATACTATATTTCGCAAGATTAACTTGCATATTCCAAGTGTCGCAATATATATCTAGCTGTGTTACAGAGTAACACGTCAATATCGTCAGACAATAATACCAAATTGGTACCATATAATAGAAGCCTGACTTTTATTACGGCGATATTTAATTCCCCTCCTATACACTTATGCAAACAATTTATATTGTATATAAGGAAAAAAACAACGGAGACATTGCTTTATACTAATTATATGAAACATAAGATTTGTACGACATATCTTTACCCGTCCATATTTAGGAGCTCATCTCTTCATAAACTTGGTCAATAAAATTCAAAATTATTTTTGGAAATTTCCATCATATGCAGCTTGTATATTAAAAGTTGTATTTGAACATTGTCAAATGCCGCTCTGAAATACACAAAAAATTAATAGACTTTTGTTTCTTTGAATTTTATGTGAATTATTGAACAAAGCTTCTAAATATTGTCTACAGTATAATGTTTTATTCCTAAAACACGCTTGAAATTCTACTACCACATTATCATACTCTTCACGCAATGAATAAGATTATAAGTTTGCCATGAAGTTTGTAACACACAGAAGGAGACATCGGAGACCCCATAAAGTTGTCAGCGCGACGAGACGAGTTGATCTAGCCATGTCCATCTGTCCGTCTGTCTGTCTATCCCATACAAACCGGAATCCAAATGAAAGTTCTTATTATAAAATCTTTTTTGTTATTTGTACTATCGGACATTATAAGATTCTGACCCATGTCCATGAACCATGAAAATTTCAAGACCCTTGGACATTGGAGGGGTACCCCCCATACAAACTTGGATCCAAAAGTTCTTATTAGAAAAACTTTTTTGTTTTTTCTACTATGGAACTGAAATTTGAACGATATAAGTGCCTGATCTATATCCACCAACCTTATAACCTCGACCCCCGGACTACTAGCAGGGGCGTGAAGAGTACTAAAACTTCGGCATAGCCAAAGTTAGTTTTTTTTTATATATTTTTTCTGGTCACGTCACCAGGCATCAATATTTTCGCTAAACAATTCATAAACTCTATACTTTAACGCTACATTTGATCTCCTTTCTTAAACTATGGGAATAATATATTTGTCTCAAAATAATTGTATGTCTGTGCATGATTATATAACCTTGTATATGTTTTAGCTAACTCACTTAAAAAATTTGCATTTGAGTCTATCTAAACCTAACGCTTTTCCAGCATTAGTGTTTTTCAACATTCTTAAAATTTTATACACCGTAATGTCACTATCCAAACTGTAATCGATTGTTAATAAGGGCGCATAATAAGGGCGCATAATGTAAGTATAATCTGCACTATTTAATGTGGGTTTCACAGATTTTCGAAATATAGCTTGAATACTTCTATAGGTATTTCAGCTCAACCATTTAAGTTTTGACTACAAACAAACATTAAATTTTATATGTATAGAAATCTATGAAATAATAATGATGATAATAATAACACAACACAGTGACAACACCAGCAAAGAGGGAAATACGTTTAAACAACTTGTAAAGATTGCGTGTGAAAAGCATAAAAAAAAATTAAAAACAACGAAAAAACTCACAAAACATTTAAAGTGATCAAGAAGGATTCACAATTTGTAAAATGGAATCTTACGGCTTAGGAACAAGCAGAAGAAAATAAAATACAATAAAAGGCATAAACTTAGATGGCCCAAAGACAAACAACAAAATATAATTTTTAGGAAAAGGGAGCAGACAAGTAACCAATCACACACAAAGACAATGCACAGACAATCGGACCAAAAAAGTCAAAATTGGCCACTAGCACAACCCAGTAGAGACTTTGCATTTGTCTTGTAAAACGGCAAAGCAAGTCATTCTTCTTCATACAAATGGAAAAGTGAACAAACAACACCCTGTTTAAGGCGAAACAGTAAAAACAATAAGGAGGAGATACACTTAGTGTCAACTAAGGAGTAATATTACTCTTTAATACTAATGCTGCTCGTATAGAACTATGATGCGGAATACAAGTTTTTTTCAAGAAGGACGCTAACAAAAAATTCTAGAGCAATACTTTTCCACAGATTTCGAGCGGCTTATCGTGCGACTTCATTTGAATATTTTTGCCAAGTTTGACTTTCCTTTTTTACTCCACTTCCGCTCCAATCTCCTGCAATCATTTACTTTCAATTTGACATTGAGTCTGACGCACTTAACTTTTATGCAACCAACAAAAGCAATAACAACAATAACCGAAGTTAAGTCAGCAGCAGTGAAAACACCGTATCCTTAAGAATTTTTTATGTTCTTGTTAATGTTGTACCGGAAGTTTTCATAAGAACAATAGCGTCAATAAGAACAGCAGCAACAACTTAGATTCACATCGTAATAATGAAAAGCTATTATGGCAATAAGGATGATACCATTTAGAACACCTCCTACGCCTTAAGAGCTATCAAATGAAATATTACTTCAGAGGTGCTTATTCATTGTTGTTGTTGTCCTCGTTTTCAAGTTTTTATCATTGAAGTGCGACCATGTTCTTCGTACATCTTCCTTCTCACCCTCATCATATATTTAACGCTTCAGGGCCTCATTTATTCGTGTCATTTTGCCATATTAGGCAAATTATATTTTTGTATAGTTCGCGTGCCATCCATCCAACCATAGCTTCTGTTTTCCTCCCTTTCATTCATTCTTTCATCTATTTATTTACCCAACGAGTTATTGTCCTTTGTATTGGTCCTCCTTTTTTTTTTACAAGAATAATTCGTTTTTATGCAACTTAATAGCATATTAGATGAATTTGTGAGATGTGCTTGGCTTTTTCTTGACTTACTGGACTTGAACTATTTCGTTTATATTCCAGTAAACCCAACCCCATTCGCTCAATTATTTAGACTCATTTATCTGTTAGAGGATTAATGAAGACACCACATTTAGTATCTTTTAGAAGAGTTAATAAGCTCTGTCAAAAGCATAGAATCATATCATTCCATACGTGTTTCTTTTTGTTTTATTTATACAACAAAAACGGTGATGACAATACTTTTAAAATGTGCATTTTCTAATCACTTATATAAAAGAGAAAATAAATTTAATTTTGGGAAAATTATTTTATCCCTTAATTTCTAATCGGATTTCATCGTTATGAATGCAATTGGTGTAGTCTGAAATTAGAATTATCCGTTTAATGGAAGAAGTGGAATCGTATTTTTATTATAATTATAACTATATAGGAATGTGAACTTCCTTAAGAAAAAAATGTCTGGCATACTAAAGCAAAGCATTTCCGGTCACTGTTTTCATAACAAAATAATGAAAAATATCGCTAAAGCCATTATTATTTATCTAAAAGTATCAACCCCACTTAGATATACAACGGTTATAAGAAATAAAAATTCAACTTCCAAATTATGTTGCACATGCTCAATCTAATACGCTAAAGCCTCTGTACTCTTATACTCTTCACGCAGTGAATAGTATTATAAGTTTGTTATGAAGTTTGTGACACACAGAAGGAGACATCGGTGACCCCATAAAGTACTTATAAATATATTCTTGATCAGAGGGACGAGACGAGTTGATCTAGCTATGTCCGTCTTTCTGCCTGTCTGTCCGACTGTATGCATGCGAAATAGTCCCTCAGTTTTTGAGCCAAAGACAGAGCTTTCTTTGTACCATTCGCAGTACATCGGAATCAGCCGAATCGGGCCACTAAGACGGGATCCAAATAAATGTTCTTATTGGATTTTTTTTTACCATTGCGTTGCCTTGATTGGAACACTATAAGTGTCTGACCCATTTCCACCAACCTTATAAATTTCAAGACCCTTGGACTACTAGCAGGGGCGTGAAAAGTATTACAACTTCGGAATAGCCAAAGATAGTATTTTTTTGTACATATATAATTTTTTTTTGTTTAATCAATGTTTTTTACGTAGCTCTTATACATGAAATTCATTTTAGAATAAACACATTCTGTTAAAATTTGTGTATTACATTTACCTCAAATTGCTTACAAAAATATATGTATGTTGAATTTGGCATTAAAGTCGAAGACGACGATGCTTTCATGATACACATATTAACATTACTTTTATAGCAAAGGAACACTGTAAACTTCCAAAAGACAAATGAACAAAAAGAAAAAAATTAAACATTATACGATGAAAACTCTCAAAAGTAATAACAATGATTAAAAATGTTTATTTGTTTGCTTATTTCTTTGTTTGTTTATATCCTCAGCTTCTGAATGAAGCTAAGGAATCTTAATAGGATGAGCGCTCAAACGAATTAGACTATTTTATTATGAATAAAATGACTGAACTGGCACAAGCGACCAAAGAAAGTGTAACTCGACTAAGCATTTGGCTTTTAAATATATTATAAAATGGAAGTTAAGAAAAATTTAAGTGGAAACGGAGAGAAAAAGTTTACCAGTTTTTGATACAAATGATAAAATTTAACTTTAATTCTTGTAATTTTTCTTATTTAACCACAACTACATACAAAGTTCGAATGAGGTATATAATATAATATCTATGCAAAAATAATTAATAAAAAGAAAACAAACTGACGTATTTATTTTTAATAACGAAACTTCTATGCTCACTTTGATGTGACTTAATGGTAGTTTACCTCAATATAATTAAAAGCTTGAAGCTTCTAAGTAAAGCAGTTTGATGTGGGCGATGTCCCAAACTTAAAATATTTCATTTGTATGAATTATTCAATTACTTATAAGCAATGATAAAATGGTTAACCCGTTGTTTTATTTTAAGAAAACTCACCTATTTTTGTTTGTGGTAACAAACAGGAAAATGTTTTTATATATTTACATATATTAAGAAGAGTGTTGACAAATTTATATATGTAGAAACTTAATACACCATTTTTCAATGAAAGGTATATGAGTACTGGAAATGTTAATCTGCACAAAAGCAAAACAAGGCAAAGGAAATGATATTAAAACAAGATGACTGAATTAAGTTAGGTTTAATTGAATTTTGTGGAACCACCTAAATCCCGGTATAACAAAATTCCGGACATAGCACGAACGTATAGTCTATAGGACCGTCTATCAGTTACCCTACTATTGTATACTCATAGAATCTACACACAATCCTAATTAAAAAAGTTTAAGTTTTATTCTATAAGTGTAGTAGGCATTTTTATAATTTTTCTCCTAAATAGTCGTAAATAAGCGTAAATAAGACATGTGTAAAAGTTTATAAAAAAAAAACTTGGTTCGAGTAAATCCTAAATTATAGATTTATTGCGAACAGACCGTATGACTAAATACATGCGAATTGTCTTACTGCTCATGGTCATTTTACATGCTTCCCTCATTTTAAGATGTTGCACATTAACACAAACTTTTTTATGTCACGACCCCCTTAGTGTGGAAAAATATTTTGCGACCCCCTTCCTCCACTGCTCATGATCTTTACGGTGTATCTTATAACATTACGAATATCAAATCTCTTCTACATTTTTATTTAATTTCATAGTTAGGTATCGGTTAAATTCATAATTTAAGGTACATTTAAACCAATGTGCAACTTGACAGTAATGGCGTTCCCCAATCAACTGACAAGATGGGTACAATGGCAGTCAAAAAAATCTTCAATTCGCCTGTCACAGTTATCAATAATGGCATCACAGCCAATAACTTGACTGTCATAGTGACTGCAAATCGTTCACACAAAACAAGCTTACTAAAAATGCATCATTAAAACTCTTCATTTGTTTTAAGTCATCGGATTTCCATCAGCTGTTTTTTGTTTGTAAACAAAAAAATAAAATGCCAATTGTCAAGAAGAAATTAAAAGAAACTAATCTGTCCTATTTATTTATTTCGTTCACGAGACAACCTAGCGGTACTTTTACAAATTCCTTTGCTCATCGCGAGAGCACATTGCGAATGAAATATAAGAGGAAAGAGAACACAAAAAAAAAAAATCATTTCGTGGAAAACACAACGTAAAAGCTGTTTGATCTAAGTATTTACTTATTTTGTGCGCTTTATTTGAATTGTTTGAAGTGATTTGTTATAATTATTGGAAATAAATTTCTAAAAAGATTTGCTTCGAAACTGAATCAAGTGAAGGCATGAAGCCATCAAAACTTGTGCGCCACCTCAACACAAAACATTCAAATGAAAAAACAAACCCTTAGATTTTTTTGTGAGAAAATTGAAGATCCTTCAATTTCAAGAAACTGGTGTAGTACAGATGTTCAATCTAAATGAAAAAGCGTTGCTACCTAGCTATCGAGTAACTTTTCGTGTGACTAAAGCAGGAAAACCTCATACTATTGCCGAAAAATTCATTTTACCAGCGGCTTTAGATATAGCAGAAATTATGTTTGGCAAACAAGAGGTTGAAAAGCTCAAAAGTCTACCTCTGTCTGACAATAGCATTCAACTCATGATGAGTGATATGGCGCCTGACGTCCGTGTTCAAGTCATAGAAAAAATAAAAGAAAGTACTTATCCTTGAAGTTTGATGAATCTGCGGATATTGCGGGTTGTGCGCAGTTTGTAGCTTTTGTACGTTTTGAATCCAATGACAGATTGATGGAAGAAATTTTGTTTTGTAAAGTTCTTCCCACAATTACAACGGGTCAGTGCTTATATAACATGTTTCTTGCAGCTACACAAGACTTCAATGTCGATTGGGCGAAGAAATGCATAGCAATTTGTAGTGACGGAGCAAAAGCCATGACTGGTTCGAAAAGTGGATTTATTACCAGACTAAAAGAACTAATGCGAAATACTGGTTGCATTGCTTTCTTCATCGCTAAGCTCTTGCTGCCAAAATCTTGCGACAGGATTACAATGAAGTTCCCAATATAAATAGTAAATTCTATTAAAGGAAAATCGTTACTGACACGATTATTTCGAACCATTTGTGAAGATATACTCGGATATATACCAAAATTTACTTTACCACCCAGAGGTTAGGTATAAGATAAACACTAAATAAAAGCAATAAATACAGAGAAGACAAAAGTCACTTTTATTTTAGATTTGGTAACCATATTCAATAGATACAGCTTTGTTATATTAGGTTGGTACAAAAATAATGGCCGTTTCCATTTTGTTTATTTTTATGCATGAATTTCTGAATAAATTTTTTAATGAATGTGGTCATGCAATATGTCGTTTTAAAGCGCGTTTTTCGCTCTATCTTTTAGACTAATTATCTTTTTATTATCGTCATACGTTTCTAATTTCCGACCACATTTTGTGATGCTATCAAAACAAGAAATTGCATATTTTTTGGCTGGAAAAATATTCAGAAATATATCCCGGATTTCACATTGACTAATCCAGGGATTTTCGGGGCTTAACGCACGCGCATCTCTTCCATACTAAATGTATACACAAGTAAATATTTTTTTCCTTTTCCCCATGCCGCTCGCACGTCTATTCACAGTAAAAACAACAAAAAAAAATTGGTGAAGCCACCATACCGGTTTCGTGTCGAATCGTGGTCACATCGCACATTTGACTACACGATTTTAAGCGTATATTTGGCCCCTTAAGTCCATAAGAGAACTGACTGTATACATAAGAATACTATACTGGAAGTACATAGCCATAAGGGCATGTACACATGCACACACATACATTCGCATAACCACACTATAGTTCTTTACTCTTAGCCTAAGTTCAATTTTGATTTTAAATAAAGACATTATGAATTCAAACATCAACTCAAAAAGACATGTAGTTTTAATTGTACATGGCGACCGTGACAGCTTATAATACTATTTACTGCGTGGAGATTATACAAATTATGTACCCTTTGCAATTCTAAAACGGTCTCCTACGGCCAGAAAAGACTCCTGCTTGTTTACAATCTAAATTGTGTATAGGAGCTTTTTTCCATTGGTACGTATGTATTTGGCTCATTGTACATTACTGCTTGAGATACCACAACGTTTAGAAGAGACCGAGGAATAAAGTGTAAATTATTTCTGCAATAATTTCATATTATTGTACAATAATAATAAATTATCCAAAAGACGTCAATTCTCTTTCTATGATTTTTATTGAATGAATGTATGATAATTTTATAATTTGTGCTTAGCCTAAAGTACTTAAGAATTATTAAGAGTGTAACGCGATCATATTCATATTTACGTAAGTTCTCTATGTACAATATTAGAGTTGTTAGCGCAGCATATTCAAATGCTATGGTCAACGGCTTGAGTGGCCGTTAATATGCATGATTGGAATGTGCGCTGACATAAGTGTTTCATTTATATTTATGTCTTTTTATACTCTTCACGCAGGTCTTGATCAGCGCGATGAAACAAGTTGATCTAGCCATGTCCGTCTGTCTGTATGTAAGCAAACTAGTTCCTCAGTTTTTGAACTAAAGACGGATCTTTCTTTTTACCATTCGCAGTACATATGTCGGAATCAGCCGAATCGGACTACTAGGAGGGGTACCCTCCACACAAACCAGGATCCAAATGAATGTTCTTATTAGAAAAACTTTTTTTGTTGTACCATCGACTTGACTTGATTGGGACACAACCTTCTAAATTTCAAGACCATAAGACTACTAGCAGAGGCGTGAAAAGTATTACAACTTCGGCATAGGCAATGTTAGTCTTTTTTAGGGTTCCGTACCCATATCCGTCCATTCGTCCGTATCCTGCTCCATCTCATGAACCGTAATAGGTAGAGAGTTGAAATTTTCACAGAGTGTGTATTTCACTTGTGTGTAGAACGACAAATACTAAAAATACACATTTTTAGAAGCATAGTTCTTTAATTAAACCTTTTGTTTCACAATTTTTTGTTGATTGTAGTATACTTTTAAGCTGTTAAATATGAACATAATTTAATATTTTAAGCAAAAAATCTTGTACGATGGTACGGAACCCTCCGTGTGCGAGTCCGACTCACACTTGGCTGATTTTTTTTATATTTTTCATTTTGTTTCTACTTATTCTTTTCTAACATCATTCTAGCTCTCTTATATGCTTGTTCTAGTCTAAATTTTGATTTCTTAGCATAGTCATCAACATTTTAAAGTGGTTCTATGTTCTCTATACCATTAAAATGTTTGGCCAAGTTTGGATTTTTGCTGAACACTACTTCACGTGGACAATAATAATGCGCCATTGATGGTGTTGTATTGTAAAGCTACACTAAATTTTTCATTAACAATAAAAGATTCAAATAAGGCTTCGGTGAAAATGTTTGCGTTTTTGTTAGGGTTTGGTATCTCAAAAAGGTATTTTGAAAACGCACAGATAATGGTGACAGCATATTCATTACTGTTTTCTTACTTAGGTAATGGATCAATTGTGTCAATTAACACTTTGTCAAAAACTCTTGTTGGTGTGTCTTCTATTGTTAAAGGAGTTTCAGTATTTTTGGCTGCTTTTGATACTTGGCATTTAGGACAATTACATACGTACTTTGTAAAATAACGAGTCATGTTTTTCCAGTAGTAATGTCTGTTAATTTCCTCTAGAGTTTTTGAAATGTCTGCAAGATCGTCATTGAATGTATGTATTATGGTCACCGGCTTGAGTAGCGCTTCTCTTAATTTTTTTAAATATTTATTGCCCATTTCTTAAAAATAATCTTTTGAAATTCCTTCAAAGATTTTTTCGCTCGGTTCCGCCTTGAGTTGGCTGATTCCATATATACCGGCTTCTGATTCAAAATTTTGGACGAACTGACCGTAGTCGAGAAATCCATTAGTATAAAGGTCGCTAACATCAATTCTTGCTATAACTTTCCTACCGTGTTTAATTTATTATTCCATATTCGCAATGTCACTACTTTTCGTACATCATAATTTTTTAATGATGTCATGTACAAGCTTCTATAGCTTTATCAAGATTTTGCCTCAACAAATTATCTTGTTCTATTCTGGCCAGGATTTTTTCTGTTTACTTTGGTTTCATGTAGTGACTTTTAGTATATTGTCTTGTATATTTTTTAGTTCTTGATAACGCATCCACAACATAATTATCTTTCCCCTTAAGATATTCAACTGTAAATTCATATTCCTCCAACGTGTCAATTTTGAAGTAGAGCTTATCATTGAAAATAAATATGTTATGTGGTCTGTTATCTGTTTTGACAGTGAAATGTCTACCATACATGTATGGTCGAAAATGAGTGATTGCCCATTGATTCTTGTTCGGTTGTAATATTTTTATTTTCGCCTTTTATGAATGTACGAGATGCATAGGCTACAGGGAGTGGAATTCCATTGTAGTTTTGAACTAAAACTGCTACACATGCCTCTTTACTTGTATCTTTTTTTTTTGAAAATGGGGTATTGTAATAATGTTGGATTCATAAATTCTTTCTTCAAATATTGAAATACCTTTGAGTATGAGTACGATCAGCCGTGGTGGCTACTTTTCTGTTTCAACTGCTACGAACATACCACCCCCCTCACCCCCGTTAAAGGACGACGGTCCTCAACAAAATCTTCAACAGGCAAGATGCAAAGTTTGTTAACTGCTCGTCGGGTGATACCATTTGGAGTGCTAAGAATGATGCCACGCACTACGCCGTCAGCTCCAGCTATTATCTCTGTTACCCGAGCAATCGGCCATTTCAGCGGGTGTAGGTTTTCATCCTTGATACACACAATATCATTGATTGATTGATTGATTGATTTGAATTGCAAAAAATTACCAGGAGTGAAGACATCGAGATCCGCAGGATTCTCTGATAGAGGAGCTAGTGGCCATGAATTGGTTATTGTATGAATTTATGCCACCAAAGTGCGTAGTTCATCGAAGCTCAGAAGTTCTGAGCCAATAGACCGATACAAATGGAGTTTGGCCATTTTAGCGGCCTCCCATAAGCCGCCGCAATGAGATGAGCGAATCTGTATGAAATGCCAATCGATGACTATGCCTAAACAGTACGCAGTAACTTCCTTGCAATGCCTCTCTCTCTAAAATAAGCGACGCAACTCTTCCAATTCGTTTCTGGCACTGACAAAGTTTGTGGCATTATCTGACCAAATGCACCTTGATATGCCACGTGTTGATATGAAACTTTTCAAAGCGCTCCGAAATGTGCCAAATTGCATTGATTTCGAAACAGATGAAAACGCCAACATAACATTTCTAAGGTAGTCTATTACGCAAATCCGACTTTTAATAAAAGGAATCGCAGTCTATCCCCGTAGCAGTAAATGGACCAGCATCCTGGATTCGTTCCTTAGGCTGATCCGACATAATATGCTCAACAAACCTACGCTTAGATCTACAGCGACAAGATGTTCGCAAGATTAATTTCAGTTGGCACGTAGTGCCATTTCATTGCTGCAATCAGTTGCTGTATGGAGGAAACTCTGTTGGCAGCGAATACTTTGAATTTTGAAGTTTCCTCATGCAACCATGACAGCACTACAGTCGAGTCAGACCAGTCATGGTATAATTTGACAACAAACTCACACAACTTTGAGCTTTGTGTAGTGCTATCATCCTTAATGACACAATTGTTTGGCAAGAAGTAACGGCAAGAGATACCTTATGCCTTATCAGAACCTGTTCAATATTTTTAATTTTTCACAGAAAAGAAACTACACAAATTTGATGTTTTATTCATTTTATTCCATTTTTTAAAACTGTAAAACTAATTGAATTAGCAGAATATACGTATGTACGAGCAAACACGCAAAACACTTGTCTTCTTTATGCCTCTGACAAACCAACTAAACATGCTATATGGCTAAATCCGTGAACATATATTCGAGACGAGTGTACCAACATAAAAAAAAAAATAATAATCGAAAGTCGAATGTACGAAGCCCGCGAAATTTGGAAATTCGCCATATTTTTTGAACAGACCTCGTATGTGTTGGAAAGAAGCCAAGTAAAATCACGACTGCGCGTGGCGAGCGAGAACAAAGGATAGAGAGCAAAAAAAAACTAATCGTGTCGATGTTTACATTTACAGTACTCGCAGCCAACATAACGGGATCCTGCACAAATAGTTCGAAAACATGTTGTTTGACGTACGTCGCTATTTTCATCTGTTGGGACTGGATAATTTTCAATGACGTCATATTTCTTTTCTTCTGGTAAGATATTTTTGTCAGTACATTTATGACCTAGAAATGAGCACTTGTCATGGTGTAACTTTAGGTTGTTTTTCCTACACAAATCAAAAACATTTGTAAGATTTTTAATCATGTGTTTTTCCGAACAACCGATGGCAATTAGGTCATCTATATATAAGAATGGTAATCGCGTTAAACGATAAGAGTTATTGCTCGTTGAAAAAGACGTTATGTGTCTTGAATTTTCTTCAAGTTCTATTTGGTGAAATCCAGACATTAGATCTAAGTACGAGACATTTTTTTCTCTTCCTAATTGTTCAAGAATATCATCGATTCTTGGGAGGGGGAATTTATCTGCAAAAAGTTTTTTGTTAATTTGGCTACAATCTATTACGACCCACCTTTTCCTATCTGATCCTGGTAAAGATTTTTTTGGAACTAGTAATAATGGGCTACTATATTCAGATACAGATGGTTCGATAATATTATCTTTGATTAATTTGTCTACCTGCTTAAATATTTCACCTTGCTAACTTTGAGGAGTTCTGTAGTTCTTTATGAAAATGGGTTCATCGTCCTTTTTCTTCTTCTTCTTCTTCTACCTGGTCCATTTAACTGTTAGTACTGTTTTAAATATTGTCGGCAAATTTTTTCTGAGTTTTCATATAATTTCTACATTTCTGTTTTTATCTGTTTTGTCTACGATAATTATATCATAATTATTTGGGGGTTCAAATTTGACTTTGTTTAAATTAATTGTTTTATATGAATTTGTGATGTTCAGGATTCGGGTAAATGTATTTTTAGAGCTAGAAATTGTACTACTAATGAATACTCCATTTTCAATTTCATGACATGGTTCATGATTTCATGATTTGGTTCTCCTTGAAAACCTAATTAATCTGTCGGACAACATCAGAACGTGATGGTAACAATGTTGTATTATTCTCGATTGTGTGAGTTATAGGTATATGTATGGGATAATTTAAATTAAGATTGTTAGTGTGAGCTTTTGAATTTTTTGATTTTAAATAGTTAAGGGAGCTGGTTGGTTTTCCGAATTACCGTGAGTAATTCGTACGTTACCATTATTTCTATTCTGGTTGTTATTGTTGTAATTATCTCTATTGACACTATTTCGAACTTGGCTATTTCCTCTAAAATTTCTGCGTCCTCGGTTATTATTATAATTGTGATTATTATAATTACCTTGGTTCTTATAATTGTGATTATTACAAATACGTCGTCCATAACCTCTACCTCGATAATTTCCTCTCAAATTACCTTGGTTATTCGATAATTTCCTCTCAAATTACCTTGGTTATTCGATAATTTCCTCTCAAATTACCTTATTATTCGATATTTTCCTCTGAAATTACCTTGGTTGTTTTGATTACTGTTCTTATTTTATAGAACAATATGCTGCTTTGATTGCCAGTCATTTCAGTGCTGCAGTGTATATTTCTTCCGTAGTTTTTCATTCTCGCAATTCTTTATTATTGCTGATATTGTTTCCTTTGTCGCAAAGGTATCTGCATTATCTGCATCTTAACCTCCGTCTATGTAAGCTGCCTTTAGCGACTTACGTGAGTTTTCGATCTCTGTGGTATACTGAGTTGCCGTTTTGCATTGCTGGCGTGCATTCAGTACCTTGGCTTTTATGACATCAGTAGATTCACCTTTCACATTTTGTTGTAATTTGCTGACAATACCTTGGATCGTGTTTCCACAAAAGTGGTCCAATAATTTTGGATTTTATTACCTCCACTGCAAGATTTTCATCATTGCCTTTTGTAAGATCTACCAGCCATAATGCTGTCTGGAATTTTTGTGGATGTAATTTCTTTCCGTCAAATTCAGGAACCGTTGCCGATACCTGTTTGACATATACAATTTTATTGTATCTGTCATTTTCTCAGATTCTATATTTATATCCTTTACTATTTCTGGGTTAATTCTCTGTTTCTCATAACCATCTAGTATTATGTCCGTGTTGTGAGTATCTGATATTTTGATATTGATATTATTTGCAACATTGAGAAGTTTATTTGTAATCTCAAGTAAAATACCTTCCGCTGCAACCTTATGTGCTACTGTCGGCCTTTCATAATTTACAATACTCTTAGCAGCATGCTTTTACGCAACGAAATCACAGACAACGTCCAAATCTTCTTTCTCTGTTTTACAAACAATAAGTGTCATCAACGGAAACTCATTTGCAAGTATGACCAAAAAGGCACAGCCATAACAAATACAACAGCAAAGAAAGCATCTGTCATCACACTCCGTAAAATCTCCTATCAAACACTTTGTACAGTATTCAAAGATCTATCAACAGTCTCAAATATCACAACAGTCTCAAAAATCACAGCAGTCTCAAAAATCATAACAGTCTCAAAACTCACAATAAAGAGGGTCCACCATTAAACACCCTACACTGTCTGCAAAGATCTACCAAGAGTCTCAAAAATCACAACAAGTACAGTACCAAAATGAACCTCAACAGTCAGTATTTACCAACAAAAACACTGGCAACAAAAGCAGCAGCCAAGACAAAAAGCTACTGATGCTAGAATAGAAAAACTGCTGTCATCACTTTTAAATACGCAAAACATGATATTAAACATACTCACCGTCAACCCATCAATACTATATTCCAAATAGGATTGCGTATTGGTATATACTTTCATCGCAGCCATCTATTGCTCTCCTCTTCATAAGGTCCTAGTTGAAGCCAGGAGTGAATACTTTGCTTATCTTTTTCAAAACGCAGACCCCAATAAAGAACAAGGGTTCAACTTATGGAAAGCTACTCGCAACATCAATCGCCGGCACTCCGTTATCTGCCGCTCCAACGAAATGATGCTCCTGGTGTCGCTGTAGTGCTGAGAAGCCAACGAATTTCCTAACTCACTTGAGATCCGCTTCTCACCGCTTAATTTAGCTAGTCCTGAAGGTATTTCCATCACCACAGCGCTGCTTGAGGAACCTTCCACTGATACCAGTGGGTAGCCTGAAAAGCTCATCAAGTCTGATAGACCAATAAGCTTGTTGCCAACATTTTCTAAGGTGTTCGAAAAAATATTTCTTTCAAGAATGTTGGTAGCAATTGAAATCAAAAGTGATATTCCTTATCATCAGTTCGGATTCAGACACGGTCATGGTCATGCTTTTGAAAGTAAGATGTATTGCTCTGCTGTATTCCTATATGTCCAAGAAGCTTTCGAAGGTCTAAAGTCAGGAACCATATTCCGGAGTAGTAGTATATTCTTCTCAAATCATATCTGGTGGTTCGTCACTTCATGGTGGAGGTGAAGGATGATAGATCCTCTATTCGCAATATTGGTGTGGATGTGCCGCATGGTATCGTGCTCGGACCGGTTTTGTACACACTGTACAATGTTGATGTGCCAATAGCTGAGGATGATGACTCAATGGTGGCAAGTTTTGCTGACGATATAGCGTTCGTAACAAGAAGCAACTGAAATGTTCAAGCCTCCAATAATACACAAAACTATCTTAACAGCTTCCATGGATAGGCTAAGCGCTGGAATATGGGATTAAACTCAGCAAAGTCGCAACACTGCTGCTTCACGCTACGGCATGACAGATGCCCTACAGTCAACATGGGTGGTGCTGATATTCCTTGTGCTGAAAAAAAACATGTATAACCAAGCTTCACAGGGTAAACTGGTTGCTAAGCCCCACGAGTATTTTAAGCTTAAATGCTAAACTAACTGTGTACAAAGCTATCATCTTAGACATATGGCATCCAGCTCTGGGGTTTGGCATCCTACTCACAAATCAAATGAATATATGTCACCCAGAACAAAGCACTTCAGAAAATAACCGATGCGCCATGGTCCTGATGCCTACAGGAAATCAACAGGCACACTAACTAGATACAATGATCGGTTGATCTCTCACAAAAATCCACTTGCTTCTGAACTGATTAACCATAATTGTCAAATACGTCTGAAGAGGTGACATATGAGTTTTGCCGTGCAGAGTTGCTGGATTTATGCAGCAAAAACAGTCAAAGTGATGGCCGCAGTAACCGATTTCATTATGGAAAAACAAGGCAATAATGGCATGCAGTCAACAAATATTGTAAAGAATTGTATTGGTCATGTTAAAAATACCTGCCGAAACGCAATCGACTGCTAAGCCGGTTTAGCGAAACCCACACACACTGGCTTGTACAAAATATGATCATACTGCTCGACAAATCCTTTACCGTCACTTCATCACCCACAAAAATAGGTCGTCCTACTCTTAGCTATAAGGAAGCTGGAGCTCGATTGAAAAGAAAGTTGGCGTCATCAGCATCAAAGAGTAATGGACATGACAAAGACGTAATGTTGCAGCTGGTGCAGCTAAGAAATGTCTCCCTTCTGACTCATTGGAAATCACGGAACCTCAGTTATCTCCAGGAACTAACAACCAAGTACCACTTCAATATACTTGAGCTACCGTTTCAGTTATTCTTACTCCAATTAGCCTCCAGTAATTTCCTGTAGCTAGTTGCAACTTCGGCTTTTGGCTACCAATCAAGTGCTTATATTTTGCTTTTTTCTCATAGAGTTTTCCAAGTGATATGCCATCGCATCATCTGAAGATAACTGAGGTTTTCGTGATTCCCAGTAAGTTCTCTGGGTGAAAATGATTCAGAAGCTGGTAATAAATTTTATAAAAAACCCCACCATTCGCATTCAAGGAAAAATAGTCGAATTAACAACATAACCGATGTATTTCACAGAGCTATGAACTC
The DNA here is from genome assembly GCA_035041805.1 of Amiota mariae. NCBI lineage: Eukaryota > Metazoa > Arthropoda > Insecta > Diptera > Drosophilidae > Amiota > Amiota mariae. The sequence continues at coordinate 35,806 of JAWNKV010000232.1, read as the reverse complement.
ATCAGATCCTTTCATGTCTAGTCTTTGCGTTGCTGTCAAAAAGCGGTCTAACAAAGTGAAGGAGCTACCCAAAGAGGTATTAAGCCTTATGTACAACTAAAATTTGTACAGCAAAATTGATAGTGAAAGCGATTATGATTAAAACATCAATTCATATTCATAAATTAGTTCTTTATTAAAATAATATTCTTTTATAAAGTTTATTTAAAAATTATTGGCATAATAAACTGTTAATTTACATTTATAATGTAATTTTAAGTCGCCTGCCCCCAGAGGAAGTTATTGCTCTAATGTTTTGTGTTCTGGCAGCATGATTACCAGATTTTCGCTACCATGGAGCACCCAATTTACATCCCCACAAACACCTCTGTATACAACCTAAGAAAATACTGTATCAGGAACTACAACAACCACAACACAAAGCAAATCTTGCACATCAACAGCTTCAACATCGCCAACGAAAACAACAAATTTCTCAACAACTGCTTCGATCGCGTCATCGCATGTAGTTACCGCTTAAACAACTATAATGGAATCCTATGTTCACAACAACAATGCTTTGATCGCAGTTACCGCAGCAACAACTAACACCGAAACCTATGTTATCAACAAGAACAACGCTTTGATTGTGTCATTGGTCAACTCTGCGGCAGTTATGCCTTCAATAATACACCCACGCAAGTACTAAATGAAAACAATACAAACAATAAAACTGCTTCTGAACAGTTAAAATCAAACAAGAGATACCTTAAAACGCAATCACCGTACAAATCGATAGAACAAACGCAAAACAATAACAAAAAGCATAGAAGTAAATTACAAAAACTACACAGACAAAATTACAAGAATACTGGTTAAGCAAACATAATACGCACAACATGTTTGAACTACTAGCAGACGAAGACTAGGTAACTCGACTCTAACTAGATATGTCAGTAGAGGGACTTCACAGGGTGGGGTAATCTCTCCTCTGCTGTGGCTTTTAGTCAAAGATAACATTTTAAATGTATTGGAGAGGACGGTGGCAAAGGTAGTTGCATATGCAGATGCCATTGTGATTATGGTATCAGAGTTGTTTCCTGACGTGATAAGCAACATCATGCAGGGAGCTCTGGGAAGACTATTAAAGTGGGCTACAGGATGTGGACTAAACGTTAACCCGAGCAAAACAGAACTGATACTTTTCACAACGAAGACAAAAATACAGACTTTCCACTTTCTCACTCTGCATGGACAAAAGCTTCATCTTTCGGATAAGGCCAAATATTTAGGAGTTATGCTGGACGCAAATCTCAATTGGAAATCCAATATAGAGTTATGGGCAAAGAAAGCCTGTGCGGCCTTTTACTCTTGCCAAAGATTGTTTGGCAATAGATGGGGTCTACGTCCTAACATAACAGCATGGATGTATACTGCAATTGTACGTCCGATACTAATTTATGGGGCAATTGTTTGGTGGCCAGCTCTAGGAAAGGGCTATATAGTGCAGAAACTAAGTACTGTGCAGAGGACGGTCTGTGTAGGAATCACAGGAGCCATGCGCACGGCAGCACTAAATGTACCGCTATATCTTCTACCCATTGAGCTCCACATTAAAAATATTGTCTGCAACAGCACGGTAAGGCTGAAAGAGATTGGTTGCTGGTATCGTATGGACATAGTATGGTACTAGGATCGGTTCAAAATACTATGTTCAAGAAAACAACCGATTACTTAGTGCGTTACAATAGCTTTGAGAACAACTTCAAGGTAAAATTTCCTACCAGGATGGAGTGGAAAGAAAACAGTTTTGGGAGTGATTTGGACTTTCCAATCTTCACGGATAGTTCAAAGATGGAATGTGGAGTAGGTGCAGGAGTATACTCACTATAATTAAACTAAGAACATTCCTCTCGAATGCCTAACGAGGCCACGGTCTTTCAGGCAGAGGTTCTGGCAATCAGAGAGGCATGTCGGCTGGCCGACCGAAAGGTCGTAAGATAGATATTTTCGTTGATAGCAACGCAATCCACCGTTGTATAGTCCAAGCTTGTAAGGGAATGCAGGTTGATGATAAGCGAGCTAAGTCGTAGAGCGGATATCGCTCTATCATGGGTTCCCGGCCATAGGAACATTGAGGGAAATGATAAAGCTGACGAACTAGCTAGCTTTGGTGCATCTCTTGATTCATCGCTGGCGGAACAAGTTCCTATTCCACAACGGTTGTCAAGAGGAGCAACTTCCTGTTTTTCCTTCAGCAGGCTAACAACAGGCAGAAAGATTTCGAATCTTGCAGGGTGGCGCGTGCTACCTGGGTACAACGAAAATAGGTCTTTTAGACTAATCCAGAGAAGACGCAAAGATACCGCAAGACTCACAGCGATCTGATCACTGGTGTGTTGGAGCACACGCGGAGAGACTGGGTATCCCCAACAAGAGCCTTTCTAGGAGTTGTTGGTGACGTGGAGGAAGCTGAATCACTCACGCACTTTCTATGTAAATGCCCAGCACTGGCGAGGGCTAGGAACAAGTTCATGGGCAATTACTTTTTAGGTAAACTCTCGGACTGTTCGGTCACATATCCGGGTGACCTTCTCAAATACCTAAACTCAACGGGATGGGCTTAGCTATACTGATTGTGTTCGCCAAGGAAGTGGTTCCAAAACGACACTTAAGTGCTAATTGTGGCTTGTTAATGGAGTATACAAGTCAGGCACGGTAACCAACCAACCAGCAGACAAAGACAATACAACTAACGAGCAACAGAACAGTGGATCCCAGGAAAATGACACTAAACAGATTTCAAAAAAAGCTAATAAGCCACCACCAATTTATATGCAAGGGGTAGAAGACATTAATGTACTAACTAATGCACTGAGTGAATTACTAGGGCGTTGTGCCCTACTCAAAGCACTACCCAATAGCGAAGGTCGTATCTAGTTGTCGTAACCCCAATATTATAGTTTAAGTATAAAAATGCTAAAATCCAAAAGCACTAAATACTACACGTTCAAGCCTAAAGACGAACGTGGTCTTAAAGTAATGCTTAGACACCTTCATTCATCATCGGACACTGAGGAATTAAAAAAAGAACTAAATGAATTAGGGCACAAAGTTATAAACATACACGATATACCACATAAAACAACCAATAAACTATTACCTTTGTTCTCAATCGAACTAGTAGGTAGCTCAACCAACAAAAATATTTATAAAATAACTACATTTCTTCACACCAAAATCCTGGCTGCGAAGTTTATAAAGCTCTCAAAAGTCAAAGGTTTCCTGCCATTCGACCGAAAATTTTGGCAGATGATAATAAAAAACAACAGATGCCCGTAACATCCAACAATGTGTAAATTATGCGCAAATTGCAGCTAACTCTTCCCAGCCTCACCCAGCCTCACCCAACCAATCGACCAGCACAAAAGGTAAAAGCAAGCTCTACTTAAAATCCGTCGACGTCGACCCCTGACAGAAGTTCCTCTCAGCAAAACAACACTAACAACATGCCAATTGACGATCCACTTAAAAACATGATGAAACAATTGATTCAACAGGTGTCTAATATGATGAACATAATAACACTATTGCTAAGCGCACAAGGCTACAATCCCGGAGGCCGCAGGTTCGAGCCCCAGTGGCGACGAACTGATCCTGTGTTTTTTTCCATCTTCCTAATTTTTCCCGTCAATGTGCAAGCTTTCTTATCCCAACAACACTTCCTATATCCATCCTAATCCACCTTTAATCCCCCACCAATTTTGCTCGCAATATAATGCACACTTGAGGATAACAACAAAGAATGTGCAGTGAACCTAAGCGAAGTCCCCAACCATCGTGTGCTCAAAGCTCCGTCAACAACAGCTAGGAAAAACATAGACACAGATGGCGCCTCAAAAAAAAAGACAGGAGGCGTTGTTCTCATGTAACGACAGATGGCAGCCCCATCACTTGAGATCGCTAGCAGTAGGCCAATCACTTACTATAGTGAAAACCAATCGATTACCGAAACCAATACAAAGATAAGCCTCGGATACAAAAGGAACAATAATATGACGACATTTGGCCCACGCAACCGGACAATAGCGGGAGTTAGCCGATGCAAAACATCACATGGGAAGAAGCAAAAATAACAGTCCAAAATCTCGTTCGATGGAGATGCCTTGTGGAGGCCCTATGCTCCAATCAGGGGTGATAATAAGGAGGAAAAAAAAATAAATGAAATAACACTCTTGGTAACTAAGCTTGACAAACAAAATTGACAATAAGTTAAGAATAATTGCTTGGAACGCGAATGGACTAATCAAACATATTTTAGAGCTACAACTATCCCTAAATCAAAACTTAATTAAAACAGCATTTATCTCTGAAACTCATTGCACAAATAATCACTACTTAAGCATTCCCAGGTATAAACTATATAAAACAAATCACCCGTATGGTTTAATAGTGGCTCTGCTATTATCATTAAAATAAATATACGCCACGTTGAGCTTAAGAGCTACCAACACGTATATAGTCGACCAAATTGCTATTGGATGACAAATATGGTCCATTCACAATACCAGCTATTTATTGCCCACCTAGACACAATCTCATCCGATCAATTTAGAGACTACTTTAAAGAGCGTGGCCCAAGGACTATCGCAGTAGAAGATTACAATTCTAAACATGTAAACTGGGGATCTAGACTGGCAAACACTAAGGGGAAAAATTTGTGCAACTCATATCATTGGAGGGAAGCATTTAAGCATTGCCGAACTCACATATTAGCCAACCGACCGGACAAAGATACCGGATGTAAAAGATTTTTGTATACTAAAAAACATGAACATAACACATTTTCAAATTGGCTCCCGACTTGAACTTTCTGCAGACCATTCTCCAATTTAAATTAAATATAGTTGCACAATAAAAACGATTCCACCCGCTTGCAAAATATACAATAGAAGAACTGACTGTGATGGATACAGGGAATTTATTGACATTCATCTCTCTATAAATGTACCTCTTAAGGAACAAGATGATATTGAAAAGGCAGTAATACATTTGAATGACAACATAAACGAAGCAGCACATAGAGCAACACCAGAACTAAAACCAACAAACCAAAACCAAACCCTCGCTCAATTAAAAGAAAGAACTGTATTGCAGACTTTTTCAAAATATCCTATTTTCAAATATCAGAACTGGAAATAATTGACCCCGAACCAGTATTAGTAGCTCTACAGTACACAACGAACCCAACAACTCGATTCAAAGTGAAATGGAACAGACAATCAAAAATACCGGAAAAAATGTGCCCGAAATTGTTGAAAACAATTAAGAACATTTATCTAGTTTGTAATAGTTTGTAAGCTGTTTATAAATGAATGAATAAATAAGATTTTACTGTCAAAAACAGAATATACATACGTGTACACATGAATTGTTTAGATTAGATCTTATATTCAATAAATGTTGATTTTTTCTAAAATTGCTCTTATTAGATCTCGGCAAAAATGATCCCGATTCTAATATTATTCTGAGAAGTCTCGAAGTCCCAGAACTTTAAACGTGAGTTGTCTCATGTCCCGGAACTTTGAAACATTCGAGACTTCCCAAACCATAAAAGCGTAGTTGGACTGAAGAAAAAACAGAGTTCTTTTCTGAAACAGTTTAAAAAACTGTTTTTTTTACAACAAAACGTGACGTAATTGAAGGTTGTTGAACAAATAGAAGGAGTTTTTAAACTATTGAAAAAAAACTACATTTTAGACAACTGTCGACTGGTCGCCAGTGGTGGTGGGAAATTTCTACATTTTTTAGTTCATTTTTGTATATTCCGTTGCGCGGTAAACATAAAACATCTGATCATTGCACAAAACAATTTGAATTAAATTTTAAAATGTAATTTTTTTTATAAATTTCAAGAACTTTTCGCGCAATATTGACAGCAATACCTTTGCTCCTGTATGTAAGTTGCTTCGATGCAGGAATTCGACACACATCCTCGTAAACCGATGATCTCTAGGCAACAGAGCTTGGAATTTAGCGTCGCATGGGATATTAGCATTCGCAGGCCTACCACCAACTCTAAGCACACAAACCGTCTTTGTTCCCAATTGCATTCCATTCAAAAATGGAGCAAGCCGTTGCAGGTTTGGCTGCAATGACCTTTTGGATTTCAACAATGCAACTTCCTTTGAAAATGAGGATTCCTGTATGTGTACTCCGTTTCTCTACAAAGTGATATTTAATTCATTTGATGATATGTGCAACACGTCTCTTGATGAGAGCGATACATCTGGTTTTATTCTGTATTCTGCACCGATATATATACGATAATATACGCAAAACTCGCAAATATAATGAGCAATTCTTCACAATCGAATCGATAACTGATTCAGTGCCCTGAGTGTTACTACAAGTTAGTGTGGTTTTACTACCTACTTCGATCGGTGGAGGTAACGATTCTCGCAATTGTGGCCAATCGCACTCAGGATACACAAGGAAATCGGGACCATTTACCCACATATTTGTGAGCTTCTCTGCTACACTACATCCTTGGGACACGATGTCTGCTGGATTCTGCTTTGATGGAACATGTCTCCAAATGATGTCTTGGCTGTGCTCTTGTTGTTCTGACACTCTGTTTGCAACGAAACAATGCAATTGAGAAGCATGCATTTTCATCCATTGCAGCACGACCTTCAAATCCGTCCAGAAATTGAGTTGCTTCGTGTATGCTTGTAATTTCGCAGCGAATTTGCGCCAAGTCCCTGCTAAGTAATACAGCGGCGCACAGTTCAAGTTTTGGCAATGATTGTACTTTCGTCGATGCCACCTTCGACCTTGCAATGAGCAAGTTAACTTTGATGCCGTCACATTGTTGTTCCCGAACGTAGATGCAACATCCGTATGCTCTTTGTGAAGCATCTGCAAACCCTTGTACTTTCACAAATCGTGGAAATTTTAAATGTGAAATGTTACATAGATCTTGCTGCAGATTCATCCAGGTTTCTTGGAGCTGACCTTGAATTGGCGTATCCCAATCAATTCCTTTCAATGTTATGTCCTGAATGAAGATTTTACACCGAATTAGTACAGGGCTTATAAGACCTAACAAATCGAATACTCGTGCAACTGTTGACAAGATGGATCGTCTCGTGAAAGGTTCTCCTGACTTAAACTGGTATAGAAACACAAAATCATCTAGGTTAGGTTGCCAAGCGATGCCCAATGTTTTTGTAGTTTCATGATAATCAAGAGCAAGGAATTTTGCAACTTCTGATGATGCCACTATTGTATTTTCATTACTGCTAAACATCGTTAGTTGTAACGCTGCTCTAGTCAGAAGTGTTATTAACTCGTTCTTCTTAATTTGCAGCTCATCCTCCTGATTGGCCCCAGTTGAAAAGTCATCTACATAAAAATCATTGAGAAGAGCTTCGCTACCGAGTGGAAATTCAGACCCGTAAGAACTTTCCATGTGACGCAATGCTCTTATTGCCAAGAATGGAGCAGCTGATGTATCATATGTAATTGTAATCAGCTGAAATGTCTGAATTTCGCTGTGCTTATTAGGTTTCCACAATATTAATTGCAAGCGCCAATCTCGTTCATCAATTATGAACTGGCGTTACATTTTCGCAATATCCCCTGTTAATCCGAATCTGTGTAAACGGAATGAAAGTCATGCAGTTATTAATTCTTGCTGTAGGGCTGGTCCCACCATTTATAACTCATTCAAAGATCGTCCTGAAGTGCTCCTTGCCGATACGTCGAAGACTACGCGTAATTTTATTGTTAGACCCTGTGGCCTTAACACACAATGATGTGGTATGAAAAAATGAGGCTCGTTCATTTCTACATTTGAAAGTAACGACAAGTGGTTGAGTGCTATGCACTCGTCCATGAACGCGACATATGAATCTCTCAAATGGTCATCACGATCTAGTTTCCTCTCTAGGTAATTAGAGCGTTTCATTGCCATGTCAAATGAGTTCCCTAATTGAACTGCTGACCCTTTGAATGGCAACCTGACTTGCATACTTCCATCACTTTGCAGTGCCACTGTTTTGCAGAAGTACTTTTCGGCATCAATTTTTCTTCTGTTAAGTTGGATGCATTCATCTGGTAGTCTTTAATTCTCCAGAATCGTTCCACTAGCCCCATCAATTCACTTTCATTCGATTCAGATTATTGAACGAAATGGCACAACTGGGCTTCATGTGATTCAGTGAGTCCAAGGTTACCTCCGATTATCCAACCATATGCGGTATTGAGTAGGCATGGGTGGTTCTCGCCTAGGTTGTATTAACCTTCTCGTTTAGCGTTGAAAAAAAATTCAGTGTTGATCAAAATGTCGATTTTTGAAGATAAATGATCAACCAGTGTTATGGTAGATTCCATTCTGCGACTTCGAAACATTTCTGCGGTTGCTTTGCACAAATTCTCTTTATCACCGCGAATGTTGATGGCCATTCAAAATCAGTGCATCGAGATCGAAGTGTTGTGTGATACGTTATAGTTCACCTTCTGATATCTTCTAACATCTGACAAACCGCTTACTTCTTCATATACCCTTTATTTGTCAAGTTGCAAACGCTTAGCAGTTTCTTCCGTGATGAAATTCATCTCAGAACCAGAATCAAGTAACGCACGAACTAAGTGAAGTTGTCCGAATTTGTCCTTTATTTGCACTACTGCTGTTGGAAGTATGCCTTTCTTTGCTGTGTTCGCTATTAGACTAACACCTTGCGACGGTCGTTTGTCTCCTCGGAAATGATTTGTTGTTGCGTTAATGATTGTCTATTCTGCTTGTGATAAAGTAGAAGGAATAAATTTATGTAGTAGTGTGTGATGAACAGAGTTGCACACTTTACATCTTCTTTTAGATTGACAATTCCTAACTTGATGTGTATTCCATAAACAATTATAACAACAACTTTATCTTCTAAAATATCCAATTCGTTCTTCTAATGAAATATTTACAACTGGAAATATAATGTGATGTTGTGACTTGTAGCAAGAAATGCTTTCGACGAATCTTTTGTCTTTGGTATACCTAACGGTTTCTGTTACCTTAAAATTTCCTTTTGTGTTTCAAGAAATTGGCAACGACGATCGAGAATGTTGCAGCAATCGTCCCATGAGAGCAGTTTCTCGAAATCCTGTTTCTCATCGAATTTCGTTTTGGTCGCCAGATCAGCTTTGGTTAGTAGAATGTAGATTATGACGTTGTTCATTATATCCTCAGCAGATCCAATGGTAAGATGTGATCCACGTATTGCCGATGCAGTGTCGACAAGCTTCTGCAGTGCTGTTGCTTCAGGATATAACATCATGGGCAAAGAAAACAAATTCACGATACATTCACGGAAAATCAGTACATCTTTGTCATACCTTGCCTCCAATCGTTCCCATGCCTTGCTGTAGTTGGCTTCTGTAAGTTGGAATGATTGTACAACTTCAAGTGCTGGTCCAGATAGACAATCAACTAAGTAGTTAAATTTATCGATGACTGGAAAAGAAGCATCGTTATGCACAAAGTTTGTGAACGATCTTTTAAATCTTTTAAAATTTATGTACTTCCCATCGAAACTTGGTAACTTCAATTTTGGTAGTCTGCTTACGGGTGTTTGACCAGGTGACATTGTGGAACTTAATAGTGTTGAGTTATGTTCATTGCTGCGAAGCTTTTCTAATAATGGATTTTTACTTTTGCAGCAATGAACAATTTATCTAGTTCGGCTCGACAAACATCAATGTTGTCCAAGTTCTCAATATGTGCTTCAATTTGCTTTTATTACATGTCCTGTCATGGTCGCCAAAAATTTTGACTGAAAGAGTAATTCTTTTTTAATGATTGTGTTTTTACAAAAAGTGAAAATTAACATGAACGGTTGTTCAGATTGAATTCGCCATATTTTTATACAAAAGAAAAGATTCTCCTTCTTCCTAATTTTGATCATGTCAATCTACAAATAGCTCCGCAAGTCAATGACCTCAAAAATAGTTGCCAACTATTCCAATCTGTGAATGCCCATTCGGTAACCATTTTTAGTGCTTTTATACTTTGTTTTGATTCTATTCCAATGTCTGTCTACTTAATATTTAGAATATTTTCTCCTCCGACAACCAGCATAGGCACTGCCTGGAAATACTTGACAGGAAGCCCGAAACATGACGTACTAAAACTAGTAGAAGATAATATTATTAAATTAATTTCGCAAAATAACCAACGTAACCATCATTTTCTGTTGTTGGCGTTCCCTTGCCTACGTAACAAAAATCTGTTTTACTTCTACTTTATCTCTTCGGCAATCTGATCAACACTTCAATCAGCCATATAACGGAACACGTTCAAAGCTAATAACTGTTGGTTTGCGTGAGTTTTGCTAACGGGACATGCACAAGCACACATACACCGCTTCACTGTTTCTTTGTTTAGTATTATTCTTTCGCAAAGGTTCATCGATTCTCACTTAACGTTTGATTGATCGATTGAAATTTGAACAGGTTCCACTCAACGATCGTTATTGCTTTTTTCTATCGGCTGTAATCATCTAATTAATATTATCTTATTTTTTTTTTTCATTCTGCATTCAACTCTCGAAAAGTGAAGCTGTGATTAGCGCTCTCAAGCTCTGCGTGAGAAAAAAATTTTCATCTTCATCAAATTGATTGAACGTGTGCATATTATTACTAATTTGCTTTTCCCTGTGAACCATTTCATGTGTTAAGCGATTGAGCTTTGCTAATAAAAAACTTCAGAAATAGCCAACAAAGACTACAAGAAATGCATATTTCTCGTTCCTCTCTAGGCCAAGAGCAGAAATGAATCTTCGTTTCTTGCTCTCCTGCTCTGTGTTCTGGCAGCGTTCGCTACCATGGAGCACCCAGTGCCCATCCCCGTAAACTCCTCTGTAAACAACCCAAAGAAATACTGTATCAAAAACTACAACACATCTTTTACATAAACTGCTTCAACAGCAGCAACAACAACAACAATTTTCTCAACAACTGCTTCAATCGTGTCATCATATGCTGTTACCGCATCAACAACTAATACGGAATCCTATGCTCGAAACAACAACAAAGCTTCGATTGTGTCATTGGTCAACTCTGCGACAGGCACGCCTCCAATAAATACTCACTTGCAAGTACTAAATGAAAACAATACAAACAATAAAACTGCTTCTGAACAATTGAAATCAAAGAAGAGAAACTGTAAAATGCAATCACCAGACAAATCAACAGAACAAATGGAAAACAATAACAAAAATCTTAGAAGTAAATTACAAAAAACTGCACAAACATAATTACAAGAATACAGGTTAAGCAAACCTAATACACACAACATGTTTGAACTACGAGCAGACGAAGACGGTACAAATGACGAGCAGCAGAACAGTGCACCACCGGAAAATGACACCAAAAATTAAAAAAGAAACCTAAAAAACCACCACCAATTTATGTGCAAGTGGTAGAAGATATTAGTGTACTAACTAATGCAATGGTCGTCGTGCTTTCAGTATACTCAAGGGGATAAACGCATACTTAGGTCTGTGCCGTATTTGAGTGTGCTGAAGGAAGTCTGGTCTATCACCTCCACGTGGTGACGGCTGGAAACAGTTGCAGTATGTCTCAAACCGGACGTGTCATTAAGACATGTTCAGTTGGGTCATGCAGTAAGCTGGCTAAGATAGATCAGGCGGAGGGAGTAAACCTTCTTAAATAAAATCTTCCCTAACCCAAGGTGTTATGCGTCCCGTGCCTATTGGGTGGTTTGCAGCCAGGGAACAAACCGGCTGTATTATACCGATACCTGGTCACCTCGAGGTGTATCTATGACCTTACCGTGGTATGGGGCGCTGCCACGGTGGACTACTAACTTCCCCTCTCAACCAAAGGACTGCCAACTGTTTAGGCTGGCGGCGGTCAAATATGAAACATGAACCCTACCAACACAAAAAAAAGTATGGACATGCAGTCCCTAAATGCAAAATCACAACCTGGCTCAAGCCAGGTCCACGTGCCTACTACCGAAGCTGGGACAACCGAGCCTAGCGGAAGTAGTAGCACTACACTGCCTAAGAAGGCTACCACCTGCACGGGTATAGCTGAAACCGGGAATAAACCTTGTGTAATCGGAGGTACCGGTCCAGGGAGTAATGTCGGTACCCCCCCTGTAGCTAAGCATAATCACAAGGAGAGGCGGTCGGCTTTACGTCTATTGGAACGCCTGAGAAACGTTGCTGATGCTGAAAGGTCGGAAAAGCAAAAGGTCTCTGTCCTATGGGCCACGCGGATAACGGGGGACTTGTACAAGTTCCTAAACCGAATCCGCCACCCAAAAGACAGAGATCGGGCGATCTTCCTTCCAGCATCAACTCAGCTAAGAGACCAAGAAATCGGGGGCTGTTAAAACCTTTAGCGAGGCGGTCAGCGGCCAACAAATATGGGCGGTCGTTGACAGAAGCAACGCTGAAGGTACGATCACGCCAGAGAGATGGAGGAAAGTTGAGGCCAAGCGTGTTCTTTCAAATCTTGAAAGAGCATCCTGGCCCAGCTCCCTTCTGCCGCGATGGGGGGTGGCACCAAAACCACGTCAAACTAATCGCCTGTGCTGATCAGAGATCTACTGATCTCTACAAGATAGGCATCTCCAGGCTTGGTGAGGTATGGCCAGGGTCAAGGCTCGAGGTTATATCAAGGGAGGATATCCCTTGTTTGCCAAGAGCAAGGGCATGGATCCCAGCCGAACCATCAGACCCGAAGATGGTACTTGAAATGATCAGGGTGTGTAACAATGATCTACCAACTAAGACCTGGAAGATCACCAAGATGGAGGAGCCAAAGGGTGAGTTCCGTACTGCAACCTTCGTGGTCGGTAAGGACTCGCTGGAACCTCTACCGAGATTGGAAGGGGTCATTAGTTACGGATTCTCATCAATAAAGATGAGAATCTACAAAAAGGATGGGATGCCTCTGACCAACACAGATCCGAGCACATCCTCAACTGCGAAAGAACATCTAAGTTCTACAACAGAAGCGGAAACACCAAGAAGGGCATCGGATGGTGACAGTATCTTCTCTCCGCTGAAAGGAGTGTCGAAAACCACTCTGACAGATGAAGAGGAGCTACTGGCGTCAGACGAGGATGCTGAATCAACGTTGGTGGAGGTGGGGTCTGGAAATGACGATCCGGATACTCCAAATTAACCTCCATCACTCAAAGGTTGCGTCCGCCAACCTTTTACTCCGTCTAGCAAGCAGCGGATACCATATTGTCCTGATACAGGAACCATGGGTAGTACATGGTTTTGTTCGCGGGTTCAGGAACAACAAGTATAAAATCTGTCACGTACACAATCAAGGGAAGCAAAGAGCATGTGTACTATTAAAAAGAGAGTTAGCTGCATTTATGCTCTCTAATTTCAGCGATGCAGACCAAGACACCATCAGTCTCGAAGCAGGTGGTGAACGGATGTGGCTAACAGCAAGCTATCTGGTCCATGACCATGATGCATTACCAAGACAAATTTTCAAGGATCTGGTAGCGCAGTCGCATAGGCTGGGAGCCGAGTTAATTGTCGCTGCAGACGTCAACGCGCACCATTCGGTGTGGGGCAGCACGGACATCAATGTTAGAGGTGAGTGTCTTTTTAATTTCATTATTGGCTCTAAACTCCAGATCTGTAATAAAGGTAATAAGCCAACCTTTATTGTTAGTAATAGGCAAGAGGTAATTGATGCTACTTTTGCCTCTAGCTCCGTCTATGAGAAAATAAGTAAATGAAAGGTTTTGGAAGAACAATGCTTCTCCGACCATAGGTATATCTCTTTTGAAATTAGCAAAACCCTACCAAATCCCAAGCCCGTCCGGAATATTAGGAAAACGGATTGTGATAAATATGTAGGCTTAGAAGGGAACACCCCTGAAACACATGCATGCAGCACTCCAGATAGTGTAAGCAAGCTAGAAACATTGGTAGAGTCTTTAAAAGCAAACCTAAACGCAGCCTTGGCGCAAGCCTGTCCGATAAGAAAACCGAGAGGTATAGCCAAACCTCGGTGGTGGACAGGTGAGCTAAGTAAGCTTCGGGATAGTAGCAGACATGCCTTTAACAAGGCAAAACACACCCGCCTTGAGGAGGACTGGAGAGGTTATAAAGAATCTCTAAAGGTCTACAAAAAAATTAAACGAGCTGCGCAGAGGCAATCTTGGAGATCTTTCTGCGAAGAAGTGGAAGGTGCATCCGAGGCCTATAGACTCCGCAAAATTCTGGCAGGAAGCTCCCAAAACTGGGAACAAGCAAAGAGTCATTAGAACTCTTGATAGACACACACTTTCCGTGATGCTCGGACAACACTGAGCAAGACGCGGACAGTCTAGTAAATGGTCGTGAAATCAGAATAGATGCGATATCTGAGGACCGACTACTATGGGCAATTAACGGGTTTAAACCCTTTAAATCTCCGGGGCCAGATGGAATTCACCCAGTGGAACTACAGAAAACCATTGGACACCTGACTGGCAAGTTAATGGCAATTTTTAAAGGTTGTCTCAAGCTTGGCTACATACCTCAGGGATGGAGACGGGTTAAGATAGTTTTCATTCCAAAGGCAGGTAAAAGCTCGCACACCCATCCAAAAGACTTAAGACCGATCTCTCTATCTTCCTTTCTACTGAAGACACTAGAAAGGCTGATTGAAATCTACTTAAGACTGACGTGTAGGTTGATCTCTCAATCTCAACATGCCTATACCAAAGGGGAATCAGTTGAAACAGCACTACATTCCCTCATCTCCACTGCGGTGGGACCCCTGCATCAGCACGTGTTCACCTTAGCAGCATTCCTCGATATAGAAGGGGCCTTCAACAACGTTAATGCGAGTGCGATCACTGCAGCACTCATTGACCTGAGAACGGAATCGAACCTAGTGGAACTCATCGACTAAATGCTAAAAAGCAGAGTCGTTGAGGCAGATCTTGGAGATTCCAAACTTCGAAAGGCAGTGAGAAGAGGCACACCGCAAGGTGGAGTCCTCTCACCGTTTCTATGGAATGCAGTGGTCAATAAACTACTAGTAGGTCTAGAATCGATGGGCTGTAAAGTGATCGCATATGCGGATGACGTCGTTATTGCCGTTTCTGGAAAATACTTATCTACTCTGAGAGACCTTCTGCAGGGTGCTCTAAATTTTCTTTCCAAGTGGGCGGAAGATTGTGGTCTCGGAGTCAATCCGGACAAGACACAGGTCATCCTCTTCACTAGGAAACATAAAATCCCCTATTTAGATCGTATAATGCTTTCGGGGAAATGTGTGATGATATCGGAAGTGACAAAGTACTTAGGCCTAATCATTGACAGGAAACTGAAATGGAAGCCGAATACTCTAGAAAGAGCTAGGAAGGCTAGCGTGGCACTTTATGCCTGTAGAAGAGCAATAGGCAAAACATGGGGAATCAAACCTAAAACTTTATTGGCTCTTTACATCAGTTGTCAGACCCATTCTCCTTTACGAAGTGTTGTCTGGTGGACTGCGATGCAGAAGAAGACCTACCGTGAAATTATCGGTAAGGTTCAAAGATCGGCGGAGGTGGCAATAAGTGGTGTCATAAGAACTACGCCAACTATGGCGTTGGACATCATCTTACACCTGCCACCAATCGATCTTTTCTGCAAACACCTAGCGGCATGCTCAGCCATTAGACTCAAAGCATGCTCACAATGGAAAGGGAGTTCGTATGGGCACGCAAGCATACTGAACTCCTATACTAACATTCCTACTCGACTTGATCGCCTCCCGTCATCTTTCTGCTTCGAAAGGAAATTCTCTGTAAGGTTTCCATCGCGGCAGGAATGGCTACAAGGTGATCCATCACAAAGTGCCCAGATCAAGATATATACGGATGGATCTAAAATGGATCTGGTGTAGGGTCTGGAATTTACTGCGAAATGCCCTCAATCTGCAAATCTATTAAACTAATGGACCATTGCAGTGTTTTTCAGGCGGAAATAACTGCCATTTATGAAGCCATAAAATGGTTGCAGATAAACAATATATCTGGCAAGGATATATGTATTCTATCAGACAGCCAGGCTGCCCTAAAAGCCATAGGTGTACCCCATACAACATCTAGGAGTGTCTCAGATTGCCGCCGATCTCTTAATGAGATGGCATCACAACTCTGCATTAACCTGTGCTGGGTTCCCGGTCACAGGGATATTCCAGAAAATTGCAGGGCTGATGAACTCGTAAGAGAGGGTACCAACCTGCCACATGTCAGTAGGGGCATGGAGAGCATTGGTGTCCCAATTGCGACGTGTAAACTTATCGCCAGGGAAACACTAATAAATTCCACAAATCTTAGATGGAGTAGTGCTTCTACCTGCGAAATAGCCAGGCAAACATGGCCAAAGCTAAATCAGCCTCTATCCTTGTCTTGTATTAAGCTAGATAGAGCTCAATCAGGAATCCTGATAGGCACCCTAACAGGACACTGTCTAATAGGTAATCATGCAATTAGACTGGCAGTCTTAACGCATGATTTCTGTCGCAGCTGCAGAAATGAAGAGGAACTGGAGACAATCCAGCACCTCTTCTGCTCATGTCCAGCTCTGGTCAGAAGGAGGATACGTTTCTTGGGTTCCCCCTTCCTAACAAGTATAGATAACCTATATCAACTAGGCATAAATAACCTCGTTCGCTTCATTAAAAGCTCCGAATGGTTCAATTCGTTTGGGAGGTAGCCAAGCCCCACCCCTGTGGCTCACAACGGACCCATCTTGTGGTCTAAGTGGCATCACTCGTTCAGTGATGCAGCTACCTAACCTAACCTAACCTAACCTACCTAACTAATGCACTAAGTGAATTTCTAGGGCACAACTATATAGTATACTGAAAGCACTACCCAATAACGAAGTTTGTATCCATCTGGCGTAACCCCAACATTAAGTTTAAGCATATAAATGCTAAAATCCATAAGCACTAAATACTACACGTTCAAGCCTAAAGATGAACGTGGTTTTAAACCAGCATTTCCTCTGTTCTTAATCGAACTAGCAAGCATCCCAACCAACAAAAACATATATTGTATAATATAACTACATTGCTTCACACCAAAATCCAATTTGAGGCCCCCCACAATAAGAGGACGATAGCACAATGTAGTAATTGTTCAGGGTATGGTGGCTCTGGTATAATTATTAAAATGAATATACACCACGTTGAGCTTGAGATCTACCAACACTCTCATACACAGTCGACCAAATTGTTACTGGATGACAAATATGGCCTATTTACAATAGAAACTATTAATTGAACACGTAGACATACAATCTCATCATCTTAATTTAGAGAATAAAGAGCTTGGCCCTAGGTTCATCGCAGCAGGAGATTATAACTCCAAACATATAAACTGGGAATCTAGACTGACAAACACCAAGGGAAAAAATTTGTGCAATTCAATTGGAGGGAAGCATTTGAGCACTGGCAAACCCACATATTGGCCAAACGACCGGACTAAGATACCAGTTGTAATAGATTTTTGTATACTGAAAACATGAACATAGCACACTTTCAAATTGACTCCTGACTAGAACTTTCTTTAGATCATTCTCCAATCAATATAGTTGCACAATAAAACCGGTTCCACCCGCTTGCAAAATGTATAATAGAAGAACTGACTGTGATGGAAACAGGGAATTTATTGACATTCATCTCTCTATAAATGTACCTCTTAAGGAACAGGACGATATTGAAAAGGCAGTAATATATTTAAATGACAACATAAACGAAGCAGTACATAGAGCAACACCAGAACTTAAACCAACAGAGCGAAACTTTTTTATCCCTCGCTCAATTAAAAGCCTCATCGAGAACATAAACAAACTGCGTAAAATCTGGCAAAGGACAAGAGCTCCCAATGACAAAGCACAGCTAAATAAAGCAATCAAAGACCTGTAAAATACGTCGAAGCAAGTTCAAAAATTAACAATTTGCTACTTACTTAAAGTCTCTATCTCCGACGTCCGGCACTAATTACTCTTTGTGGAAAGCCGCTAAACACCTTACGAATCGTACCATCCACCGACCGCCACTCAAAAAGTAGGATGGAACTTGAGCTAGAACTAACACAGATAAAGCTTCACTACTTGCTGACTATTATGAACAAGCTTTTACTTATAACCAAATTAATAGAGACCCCAATTTGGACAACTAGACTCCTCCACCGCAGTACAGAATAAACAAAATGTCGGCCAACGAAGTCAGACACTTTATTGGAAAGCTCACTGCCCTGAAAAAATCGCCAGGATATGACCAAATAACTGGTAAGTTTCTCAAAGAGCTTCCTACGAAGGTAACAATCTATATTAGAAACCTCTATAATGCGAAATTAGGACTAAGGTACTACCCATCTTTATGAAAAGTAGCTGAAATAATTGCTATACCTAAAATGGGCAAAAATCAGACCATGACGTCATCGTACAGACCAATCAGCCTACTGCCCTCATTATCAAAAGTATTTGAACGACTTCTCCTAGTCAGAATTCAACCAATTCTAGGTGTGGACCTGACCACCAATTCGGATTCAGACAAAGTCACTCCACAATTCAGCAAATTCACAGAGTAACAACCAAAATCTTAAGGGATCTTTATGAAAAAAAAAGTATTGTGTAAGTGTGTTTCTGGATATAGAAAAAGCCTTCGACAAAGTCTGGCATGACGGCCTTCTTAGCAAAATTAAGACTGTACTACCAAATGACCTATACAAAATCATTAAAAGTTACCTTGACACTCGCTATTTCTACGTCACCCTTAAAGACGAAACTTCCACACTTAGAAAGATAAAAGCATTAATCCCACAGGGAAGCGTCCTTGGGCCTTTGCTGTATACCCTATATACATCAGACATCCCAACTCCAGAAGACAGTTCGATAATGGTGGCTACCTTCGCTGACGATACAGTACTAATGTACTCGCACAATAATTTAGCTGTAGGAACGACTAAGGTGGAAGACATTTTGGACAAAATATGCTCTTGGTTTGATAAATGGAAAATTAAAGTCAATGAATTGAAAACGACGCAAGTGATATAGACGACACGGACAACTTATCAACCAAGACAACTAAAAATAAAAGGTACTGACATCTCACTTAGTAATGTGGCAAAGTACCTGGGCTTGCATATTGACAGTAAACTGACTTGGAAGTGTCACATCCCAAAGTAGAAAGACACAGCTTATACTTAAATTTAAGCCACTATGTCTATCTGTACTATTCAACAGCAAATCTAAACTATCAACCAGTGGAAAACTAGTGCTATACTTAAGTGTAATTAAGCCTATATGGACGTACGGCATTCAACTATGGAACACTGCCAAGAAAACGAATATAAACATAATCCAGAGACAGCAATCTAAAATGCTTCAAGTAATTCTTAACGCGGATTGGTATATAACTATTATAACTACGATATCCATAAAGACCTCGGTGTAACAATGATACATGAGGAAATTGTTAACGTTAGTAGGAGATATCACAAATCCTTAGAGCGACATTCCAACGTAGAAATAACTGACAAAGAGAAGCAACCCATTGGAACTAACATAGTTCACCTATTACATTTTTTCCCCCCTATTAATGTATAAATTACGTGTGTGTATGGTTGGCTTTAGTTGCTGAGAGGAACGTTGCGGTATCTCACGAGAGTGGGGCAGTCGCAAGTAGTACAATACTTAAAAAACAAGGCCCTAACCACTCATACCATTATAAAACTGACAATTCGATAATTATCAATGTTTTCATATTGTTATCCCTCCGTTCATTGTTAAAATAAGTACTTAGTGTTTGTATTTTATATAATAAGTAAACAAATGTACTTAACCAATCGGGAAAAAAAAAAATTAAATTTTATTATATGACGATACTTTTATTGCTAATTACTAGAACTTTCTGTGGGCAGTAGGAGTGGGCGTGGTCAGATCGGCCTAAAATTTATCTCAGCTCTTATTTGTGTCATTATAATCAACTATACCGAATTTCAAGTGTTTGGCATTATTTTTCGAATTTATGCCAAAATATCAGCTTTTGGGTTCATTGTGCAATGTATTTTATCTGAGGTGAAAACGGTGAGATGTAAGTTTCCATATACTCACACTCAAACTCATATATTGTAATTGAATATTATCAACACGAGTAAAAGAATCCAAATGTTCTTTAAATCCTCTGTGTGATCTATAACCTCAACCTTGCTTATAACATTTGCGATTGGGTTTTCACCTTTGATTCTGTTGATCCCATGATCAAACAAAAATTTTAGGAAAATTTAAGAATGAAAAGTAAATGTTTGATTTGTTGGAACAAGCGAGATTTTTTAATTAAAATTAAAGTGTAGCTATTTTCTCAAGTGGTTAAAAAAAAAATACATATTACAGATAATGGTTAACATATATAAAAATAATATAAAAAAAGACTAACTTTAGCTATGCCGAAGTTGTAATACTCTTCACGTCCTAGCTAGTGGTCCGACGGTCTTGAAATTTATAAGGTTGGTGGCTATGGATGAGACACTTATAATGTCCCATATTCAGTTTCATATTACAAAAAAAAACGAAAAGTTTTTCTAATAAGAACTTTCATTTGGATCCGGATTGGATGGGGGTACACCTCCTAGTAGTCCGAGGGTCGTTAAATTTTCATGGTTTGTGGATACGGGTCAGAGACTTATAGAGTCCAAATTTCAATTCAATAAGACAAAAAACAAAAAAGTGTTTCTAATAAGAACTTTAATTTAAAAGGGGGTTTGCAATGGGAGGTACCCCTCCTGGTAACCCTAAGATCGTGAAATATATATGGTTGGTGGATATGGACCAGAAACTTATAGTGTCCAAATTTCAGTTCGATACGTCAAAAGCAAACAAAAAAATCTAATAAGAACATTAATTTAAAGGTGGTTTATATGGAAGGTACCCCTCCTAGTGGTCCGATTCGGCTGATTCAATAACTTAACCGGCGTTTGGTAAAAAGAAACAGATGTACAAAATTTTAGCTCCCTAGTTCAATAACTGAAGGACTAGCAGTGCGAACAGACGGACAGACGGACATGTCTAAATCAACTTGTCTCATCAAGCAAACAAATATATATACTTTATGTGGTCTGCGATGTCTCCTTCTGTGTGTTACAAGCTGCATGACAAACTTATAATACTATTCACTAACGTGAAGAGTATAAAAATCTAGCTGGTTTACAATATGATTTACTTTACTTAAATTATGATCTTATATTATTTTTTAAAGGAAAAAGAAAACTTTTTATATAGCAGAAATCATATCTTAAATTTTTTTTTATGAACTTAAATTATACAATTTTTCTGATTTGATGAAAATATTATATTATAATTATTTTTTTTTTTTTTTTTGTTAAGTTATATAACAATAAATTAAAGATCATTTAAAGTAAGTAATTTTGTGTTTTTCTTTTTTATTATTCTTTGTTCAAAATTTTTACTTTTACATTTTGTTGTATAGTATTTGTTTTTTTTTTTTTGTAAACGTGAAAATTAATGCACTGTTACAAATTCCTGCACCTATGTAGCAGGGTGTTGAGAGTCTTCAGCCGCTCCTGCGACTCCAGCTTGTCCTCCGGCTTCAATATGTTTTCCTTCAATCGATCGATGATGATTGCGCGCTGTCTGTTGAGCACGTATGCCTCCCCTACGTTTAGGAGGCTTTGATGTCTTCGGTATTGCCGTTAACCGTTTGTCACGTTCGTGGCCTCGCTGTCTCTCCGCTACTACACTCTTTTGCCGGACCCTGTATTGTTCGATCATTAAGGGCCCAGCACTTGATGATGTTGGACTACTGGTTTCCCGTGCCGCTGTCTCTTTGTTCATCTCTTTTTATTATTTCATTATTTTTTTTTTATTGATAGTTACATTTATTATTATTTTGTTTTCAATTTATTTTTTATTGTTTAAAATTGTTTTTTTGTTCGGATTAGAAAAGTACGTTTCATCGTAAATAATTTTTATTAAAATTTTCCGGTGTTAAAATATCTCGGTTTTTTTATTACTGTTTGCCAATTTTTTTATATTTTTCCGTCAGTAGTCAACCATTTTTGCTTTCCACCAAGTTTAAAAAAATATATTTGTTTTTCAACCGCTGTCATTGAGCCATGTAGAGTAAAAGACTTTAAGTTTGTTATCAGAATGCTTTCTTTAATATTGGTTCGGAATGTGCGCTGATATAAACTGTTTAATTAAGGTTTATGTCTTTTTACTTATTTAGTTTGTATATTTATCTATGGAACAAAGTCTTACATATTGAAACGTATATACGATTGCATGAGCCCTCTACAATATATTTCATACACCGTTCCTTACTGATTTACAGTTGTATTTGTTTTGAGATTATCTATCTCTCTGTCTCTTACGCTAAAACTTTGTTATTCTGTTTTTACGAAGTCTCACTTCTACCACGCGCAATTTATTTTTTAAATAATTTATATTTTTTTATTTTATTTATATATAGCAAGGAGATGATTAAAACTAAATCCCACTTATGGAAAATAGCACTTGCCACAATTGCCTTCAGCTATATTAAATTGTTTTATAAAAACTGTTTGTAACTATAACAATGTGATCACCAAAATTAAGCAATTTCGTGTTTTTTTCATCTTGAAAGCAAGCCAAATAAAACCGTTTAAAAAATTTAAGCGAACTCCATACAAGAATTGTTAACCAATACAAGAAAAGTGTTTGTATCTTTTTGACGTATTTTTTATATTGGGTTTAGAACACTTTAGGTGTTATTTGAGTACATATTTTCTTTTTTTCGGCAAAAAATCTTTTACGATGGTACTGAATCCTCCGCATGCGAGTCTCATTTACACTTGCCGTTTTATTAAAATTTTTCCACGAGGTGTTTTAGCTAAAACACATTTTCAGTTTTGAAAGCTGTCGTATTTATCATTATTATTATTATTTTTATTTTTCCGTTTTTTTTGCATTCATTTATATATATTTTAATATAACTGTTTCTTTAAAAGGGTAGTTCTTTATTCACAAGAAAATATACAAAGTAAAATATTTTTAACATGAACGGTTGTTCAGCTTGCACTCCATATTTAATTCAAGGAAAAATACTCTTCCTAATTTGATCATGTCAACAATGTACAAAAGCTCCTCCAGTCAATGACCTCAAAAATAGTTGCCAACTATTCCAATCTGTGAATGCCGTCCAAAAAAGATCTACATTCACAGACTGCCAATTCAGTAACCTTTTTTAGTGCTTTTGTAGTTTGTTTTGTTTCTATTAATGTCTATATTTCACATGTGTTCTCCTCCGACATCCTCCCCACGTTGAAAGAATGTACTTTCAACAGAACATGGTCGGTAGTCAGCCCTTGGAAGTGGTGCAAGTTTGTGTACTGGTCGTCTGACTATGCCTTTTTTTGTTTGCACATCAGCGAATCTTGCCGTCTTTGCCAACGATCGATGAAATCACTCGACCTAAAATTCACTGTTTGGGTGGCGTATTGTCTTCATGGATGATAACGAGCTGTCCAACAGTGAGATTCGGTTGTTCCTTTGTCCACTTGGAAAGTTGTTGTAGCGTATGAATATAGTCACGTTGCCAAAGTGACCATCTATCTAAATAACGCATCTTTTTTCACAGTCGTCTGTACTACAATACAGTACCTCTTCAGGTACTGATATTAATGAGGATCCAACAAGCATATGTTCTGGTGATATTGCTTCAGCATCGTTTGGATCATCAGTCTTGGGAGCAAGTGGCTTTGAATTTAGTACCGCCTCATGAACACCGTCTGCAGCTCTTCGAACGACAAATTCGCATTTTTCATATTCTTTACGACTAATGTTTTCGCTGACTTCACGGCTGCCTCCCAGAGTCCTCCAAAATGTGGTGCTATAGGGAGGATGAAGCTAAATTCGAAGTTTTTACAATTGCTGTACAAATGTATGTTATCGACTGTTGCCTTGTTGAACATTTGCGATTTGAATTCAGCTAGCTTTGAGGCTGCACCAACGAAGTTTGTTGCGTTATCGCATAGGATTTTCTGAGGAATGACCCGGCGACTGACAAATCTCCGAAGGCCAAGGAGAAACGCATTTATCGATAATTCTGTTATCAACTCGAAGTGTACCGCTTTAGAGGCGAAACAAACAAATATTACGGCGTAACGTGTATTGTTCTTTGCCCCTTATTTTGTATGATGTGTAAAAAGACCAGCAAAAATCTACACCTGTAACCAAAACGGGCGCATGATGCGTAGCCGATCTGCTGTTGTTGACCCATAATTTCCTGCATAAGGCGAGGTTTTTTTTTTTTTTTTTTTTGTGCGAAACAAGGAGGTAAAAACCTATGACCAGTGCCGGATTCATTAGCCTACCGACTAAAAAACCCCCTATCGCCTCAAGCCCCTTTGCGGTTCCTCCGGACAATCTTCGTGCACTTGCCTACTGTTATCAGCCGTCGTCTTTCTTGGCTGAGGAGATTTCGACGTAGTCGTCCTAGCAGAAACTGAAATAGGCTCACCTAACGCAACACCCACCTCTTTTTCCTTTACTTCTACATCCTCATTTCCTGAGCCAACGGCGTATTCTCTTCTGTGGAATTTGTGATTACCACCTCTGGCACAATTTCTGATCCTACTTTGAAAGGAGAGGGTACTTCATTTGCGCAGGATACCTCCCACGGAATCGTTTGTGGATCTTCGGCCTTTCTTGGAGGCGAGCGGCACTTCTTGCTGCCCCGCCCGAAGGCCAAATCTCCAGATGAACTTGTAGCTTTGTCCGCTGCGGCAACCAAGTTGGCCATTGCCGTAGTGGTATTCTTCCCGGAAAAATTCGACATTTCTTGATTTGGTTTTGCCAGCGCATCGTGTGCAGGGGGGCGGGCACGTAATAGTCAGGAACGGGTTTACCCTTGGGACACAGTTCCTACCCCAGTTCCCTGAGGCCTGAGCTACGCTTTACCAGTCCCGGAATACGCGGATGGACTGGAGCTCGCCCAGGACAACGCAGCTTACTGAACTGCGTTCAATGTACACTCCCTGACCATGGTCCAAAGTGGCTGGTTTCTGATCCACGTCACGCCTGCCGCCTCGGCAGAGCAGGCTCACATCACCCCTTCACCATCATTAGCGGAAAAACTAACAACGATTCGGAGACTCCCAGCGCGACGTGACGAGGATCGGTCATCTCCGCGTTTTAGGCCTACCGCCAGGTTTATATTACTACCTATTAGGTTCAGACGGAGACCAAGAGGCCGCCCAATATGGGAACAGACGCTCCTGGATTGGGGAAAGCTTATTACGAAGGGCGGCTTCCACTCGCCCCGTCACGAGAACTTCACAAGGGTGTGCAGACTTTTTAGCTACCCCTTCCATTCTCGCCGCTCATTGGTCGGGGACTGCTTATTCATTATTCGCGGCTAACCTACATATCTGCTAGGCCATCCACTATCCGCCACCTGTGACCCCCACTATAGCTTGAGCAACGCCGAGTGTAAGGCGAGGTTTGTAGTGGAAGCAATGGGTGCATCCGCGTACTACTTTGCGAATAATTTCTCTGGCATTCACCACCCAGAACTTTTCGCCAAATATGGACAGCAATACCTTCGCTCCTGCATGCAAGTTGCTTCGATGCAGGAATTCGACATAAATCCTCGTAAACATATGATCTCTAGGCAACAGAGCTTGGAATTTAGCGTCGTATGGGATATTAGCATTCGCAAGCCTACCACCAACTCTAAGCACACACACCGTCTTTGTTCCCAATTGCATTTCATCCCAAAATGAAGTAAGCCGTTGCAAGCTTGGCTGCAATGACTTTTTTAATTTCAACAACGCAACTTTCTTTGAAAATGAACATTGCTGTATGTGTACTACGATTCTCCACAACGTGATATTTAATTCATTTGATGATATGTGTAACACGTCTCTTGATGAGAGCGACACATATGGCTTTATTCTGCTTGTGCACCGATATACATAGGATACGCAAAACTCGCAAATAAGATGAGCAATTCTTCACAATCGAATCGATAACTGATTCAGTGCCTTGAGTATTACTACAAGTTAGTGTGGTTTTACTACCTACTTCGATCGGTGGAGGTAACGATTCTAGCAATTGTAGCCAATCGCACTCAGGATACACAAGGAAATCGGGACCATTTACCCACATATTTGTGAGCTTCTCTGCTACACTACATCCTTGGGACACGATGTCTGCTGGATTCTGCTTTGATGGAACATGTCTCCAAATGATGTCTTGGCTGTGCTCTTGTTGTTCTGACACTCTGTTTGCAACGAAACAATGCAATTGAGAAGCATGCATTTTCATCCATTGCAGCACGACCTTCAAATCCGTCCAGAAATTGAGTTGCTTCGTGTATGCTTGTAATTTCGCAGCGAATTTGCGCCAAGTCCCTGCTAAGTAATACAGCGGCGCACAGTTCAAGTTTTGGCAATGATTGTACTTTCGTCGATGCCACCTTCGACCTTGCAATGAGCAAGTTAACTTTGATGCCGTCACATTGTTGTTCCCGAACGTAGATGCAACATCCGTATGCTCTTTGTGAAGCATCTGCAAACCCTTGTACTTTCACAAATCGTGGAAATTTTAAATGTGAAATGTTACATAGATCTTGCTGCAGATTCATCCAGGTTTCTTGGAGCTGACCTTGAATTGGCGTATCCCAATCAATTCCTTTCAATGTTATGTCCTGAATGAAGATTTTACACCGAATTAGTACAGGGCTTATAAGACCTAACAAATCGAATACTCGTGCAACTGTTGACAAGATGGATCGTCTCGTGAAAGGTTCTCCTGACTTAAACTGGTATAGAAACACAAAATCATCTAGGTTAGGTTGCCAAGCGATGCCCAATGTTTTTGTAGTTTCATGATAATCAAGAGCAAGGAATTTTGCAACTTCTGATGATGCCACTATTGTATTTTCATTACTGCTAAACATCGTTAGTTGTAACGCTGCTCTAGTCAGAAGTGTTATTAACTCGTTCTTCTTAATTTGCAGCTCATCCTCCTGATTGGCCCCAGTTGAAAAGTCATCTACATAAAAATCATTGAGAAGAGCTTCGCTACCGAGTGGAAATTCAGACCCGTAAGAACTTTCCATGTGACGCAATGCTCTTATTGCCAAGAATGGAGCAGCTGATGTATCATATGTAATTGTAATCAGCTGAAATGTCTGAATTTCGCTGTGCTTATTAGGTTTCCACAATATTAATTGCAAGCGCCAATCTCGTTCATCAATTATGAACTGGCGTTACATTTTCGCAATATCCCCTGTTAATGCGAATCTGTGTAAACGGAATGAAAGTCATGCAGTTATTAATTCTTGCTGTAGGGCTGGTCCCACCATTTATAACTCATTCAAAGATCGTCCTGAAGTGCTCCTTGCCGATACGTCGAAGACTACGCGTAATTTTATTGTTAGACCCTGTGGCCTTAACACACAATGATGTGGTATGAAAAAATGAGGCTCGTTCATTTCTACATTTGAAAGTAACGACAAGTGGTTGAGTGCTATGCACTCGTCCATGAACGCGACATATGAATTTCTCAAATGGTCATCACGATCTAGTTTCCTCTCTAGGTAATTAGAGCGTTTCATTGCCATGTCAAATGAGTTCCCTAATTGAACTGCTGACCCTTTGAATGGCAACCTGACTTGCATACTTCCATCACTTTGCAGTGCCACTGTTTTGCAGAAGTACTTTTCGGCATCAATTTTTCTTCTGTTAAGTTGGATGCATTCATCTGGTAGTCTTTAATTCTCCAGAATCGTTCCACTAGCCCCATCAATTCACTTTCATTCGATTCAGATTATTGAACGAAATGGCACAACTGGGCTTCATGTGATTCAGTGAGTCCAAGGTTACCTCCGATTATCCAACCATATGCGGTATTGAGTAGGCATGGGTGGTTCTCGCCTAGGTTGTATTAACCTTCTCGTTTAGCGTTGAAAAAAAATTCAGTGTTGATCAAAATGTCGATTTTTGAAGATAAATGATCAACCAGTGTTATGGTAGATTCCATTCTGCGACTTCGAAACATTTCTGCGGTTGCTTTGCACAAATTCTCTTTATCACCGCGAATGTTGATGGCCATTCAAAATCAGTGCATCGAGATCGAAGTGTTGTGTGATACGTTATAGTTCACCTTCTGACATCTTCTAACATCTGACAAACCGCTTACTTCTTCATATACCCTTTATTTGTCAAGTTGCAAACGCTTAGCAGTTTCTTCCGTGATGAAATTCATCTCAGAACCAGAATCAAGTAACGCACGAACTAAGTGAAGTTGTCCGAATTTGTCCTTTATTTGCACTACTGCTGTTGGAAGTATGCCTTTCTTTGCTGTGTTCGCTATTAGACTAACACCTTGCGACGGTCGTTTGTCTCCTCGGAAATGATTTGTTGTTGCGTTAATGATTGTCTATTCTGCTTGTGATAAAGTAGAAGGAATAAATTTATGTAGTAGTGTGTGATGAACAGAGTTGCACACTTTACATCTTCTTTTAGATTGACAATTCCTAACTTGATGTGTATTCCATAAACAATTATAACAACAACTTTATCTTCTAAAATATCCAATTCGTTCTTCTAATGAAATATTTACAACTGGAAATATAATGTGATGTTTCATTCCAATACAATCATGCGGAACTTGTAGCAAGAAATGCTTTCGACGAATCTTTTGTCTTTGGTATACCTAACGGTTTCTGTTGCCTTAAAATTTCCTTTTGTGTTTCAAGAAATTGGCAACGACGATTGAGAATGTTGCAGCAATCGTCCCATGAGAGCAGTTTCTCGAAATCCTGTTTCTCATCGAATTTCGTTTTGGTCGCCAGATCAGCTTTGGTTAGTAGAATGTAGATTATGACGTTGTTCATTATATCCTCAGCAGATCCAATGGTAAGATGTGATCCACGTATTGCCAATGCAGTGTCGACAAGCTTCTGCAGTGCTGTTGCTTCAGGATATAACATCATGGGCAAAGAAAACAAATTCACGATACATTCACGGAAAATCAGTACATCTTTGTCATACCTTGCCTCCAATCGTTCCCATGCCTTGCTGTAGTTGGCTTCTGTAAGTTGGAATGATTGTACAACTTCAAGTGCTGGTCCAGATAGACAATCAACTAAGTAGTTAAATTTATCGATGACTGGAAAAGAAGCATCGTTATGCACAAAGTTTGTGAACGATCTTTTAAATCTTTTAAAATTTATGTACTTCCCATCGAAACTTGGTAACTTCAATTTTGGTAGTCTGCTTACGGGTGTTTGACCAGGTGACATTGTGGAACTTAACAGTGTTGAGTTATGTTCATTGCTGCGAAGCTTTTCTAATAATGGATTTTTACTTTTGCAGCAATGAACAATTTATCTAGTTCGGCTCGACAAACATCAATGTTGTCCAAGTTCTCAATATGTGCTTCAATTTGCTTTTATTACATGTCCTGTCATGGTCGCCAAAAATTTTGACTGAAAGAGTAATTCTTTTTTAATGATTGTGTTTTTACAAAAAGTGAAAATTAACATGAACGGTTGTTCAGATTGAATTCGCCATATTTTTATACAAAAGAAAAGATTCTCCTTCTTCCTAATTTTGATCATGTCAATCTACAAATAGCTCCGCAAGTCAATGACCTCAAAAATAGTTGCCAACTATTCCAATCTGTGAATGCCCATTCGGTAACCATTTTTAGTGCTTTTATACTTTGTTTTGATTCTATTCCAATGTCTGTCTACTTAATATTTAGAATATTTTCTCCTCCGACAACCAGCATAGGCACTGCCTGGAAATACTTGACAGGAAGCCCGAAACATGACGTACTAAAACTAGTAGAAGATAATATTATTAAATTAATTTCGCAAAATAACCAACGTAACCATCATTTTCTGTTGTTGGCGTTCCCTTGCCTACGTAACAAAAATCTGTTTTACTTCTACTTTATCTCTTCGGCAATCTGATCAACACTTCAATCAGCCATATAACGGAACACGTTCAAAGCTAATAACTGTTGGTTTGCGTGAGTTTTGCTAACGGGACATGCACAAGCACACATACACCGCTTCACTGTTTCTTTGTTTAGTATTATTCTTTCGCAAAGGTTCATCGATTCTCACTTAACGTTTGATTGATCGATTGAAATTTGAACAGGTTCCACTCAACGATCGTTATTGCTTTTTTCTATCGGCTGTAATCATCTAATTAATATTATCTTATTTTTTTTTTTCATTCTGCATTCAACTCTCGAAAAGTGAAGCTGTGATTAGCGCTCTCAAGCTCTGCGTGAGAAAAAAATTTTCATCTTCATCAAATTGATTGAACGTGTGCATATTATTACTAATTTGCTTTTCCCTGTGAACCATTTCATGTGTTAAGCGATTGAGCTTTGCTAATAAAAAACTTCAGAAATAGCCAACAAAGACTACAAGAAATGCATATTTCTCGTTCCTCTCTAGGCCAAGAGCAGAAATGAATCTTCGTTTCTTGCTCTCCTGCTCTGTGTTCTGGCAGCGTTCGCTACCATGGAGCACCCAGTGCCCATCCCCGTAAACTCCTCTGTAAACAACCCAAAGAAATACTGTATCAAAAACTACAACACATCTTTTACATAAACTGCTTCAACAGCAGCAACAACAACAACAATTTTCTCAACAACTGCTTCAATCGTGTCATCATATGCTGTTACCGCATCAACAACTAATACGGAATCCTATGCTCGAAACAACAACAAAGCTTCGATTGTGTCATTGGTCAACTCTGCGACAGGCACGCCTCCAATAAATACTCACTTGCAAGTACTAAATGAAAACAATACAAACAATAAAACTGCTTCTGAACAATTGAAATCAAAGAAGAGAAACTGTAAAATGCAATCACCAGACAAATCAACAGAACAAATGGAAAACAATAACAAAAATCTTAGAAGTAAATTACAAAAAACTGCACAAACATAATTACAAGAATACAGGTTAAGCAAACCTAATACACACAACATGTTTGAACTACGAGCAGACGAAGACGGTACAAATGACGAGCAGCAGAACAGTGCACCACCGGAAAATGACACCAAAAATTAAAAAAGAAACCTAAAAAACCACCACCAATTTATGTGCAAGTGGTAGAAGATATTAGTGTACTAACTAATGCAATGGTCGTCGTGCTTTCAGTATACTCAAGGGGATAAACGCATACTTAGGTCTGTGCCGTATTTGAGTGTGCTGAAGGAAGTCTGGTCTATCACCTCCACGTGGTGACGGCTGGAAACAGTTGCAGTATGTCTCAAACCGGACGTGTCATTAAGACATGTTCAGTTGGGTCATGCAGTAAGCTGGCTAAGATAGATCAGGCGGAGGGAGTAAACCTTCTTAAATAAAATCTTCCCTAACCCAAGGTGTTATGCGTCCCGTGCCTATTGGGTGGTTTGCAGCCAGGGAACAAACCGGCTGTATTATACCGATACCTGGTCACCTCGAGGTGTATCTATGACCTTACCGTGGTATGGGGCGCTGCCACGGTGGACTACTAACTTCCCCTCTCAACCAAAGGACTGCCAACTGTTTAGGCTGGCGGCGGTCAAATATGAAACATGAACCCTACCAACACAAAAAAAAGTATGGACATGCAGTCCCTAAATGCAAAATCACAACCTGGCTCAAGCCAGGTCCACGTGCCTACTACCGAAGCTGGGACAACCGAGCCTAGCGGAAGTAGTAGCACTACACTGCCTAAGAAGGCTACCACCTGCACGGGTATAGCTGGAACCCGGGAATAAACCTTGTGTAATCGGAGGTACCGGTCCAGGGAGTAATGCGTCCGGCACCCCCCCTGTAGCTAAGCATAATCACAAGGAGAGGCGGTCGGCTTTACGTCTATTGGAACGCCTGAGAAACGTTGCTGATGCTGAAAGGTCGGAAAAGCAAAAGGTCTCTGTCCTATGGGCCACGCGGATAACGGGGGACTTGTACAAGTTCCTAAACCGAATCCGCCACCCAAAAGACAGAGATCGGATGATCTTCCTTCCAGCAGCAACTCAGCCATGAGACCAAGAAATCGGGGGGCTGTTAAAACCTTCAGCGAGGCGGTCAGCGGCCAACAAATATGGGCGGTCGGTTGCAGAAGCAACGCTGAAGGTACGATCACGCCAGAGAGATGGAGGAAAGTTGAGGCCAAGCATGTTCTTTCAAATCTTGAAAGAGCATCCTGGCCCAGCTCCCTTCTGCCGCGATGGGGGGTGGCACCAAAACCACGTCAAACTAATCACCTGTGCTGATCAGAGATCTACTGATCTCTACAAGATAGCCATCTCCAGGATTGGTGAGGTATGGCCTAGGTCTAGGCTCGAGGTTATATCAAGGGATGATATCCCTTGTTTGCCAAGAGCAAGGGCATGGATCCCAGCCGAACCATCAGACCCGAAGATGGTACTTGAAATGATCAGGGTGTGTAACCCTGAACTACCAACTGAGACCTGGAAGATCACCAAAATGGAGGAGCCAAAAGGTGAGTTCCGTACTGCGACCTTCGTGGTCGGTAAGGACTCGCTGGAACCTCTACCGAGATTGGAAGGGGTCATTAGTTACGGATTCTCATCAATAAAGATGAGAATCTACAAAAAGGATGGGATGCCTCTGACCAACACAGATCCGAGCACATCCTCAACTGCGAAAGAACATCTAAGTTCTACAACAGAAGCGGAAACGCCAAGAAGGGCATAGGATGGTGACAGTATCTTCTCTCTGCTGGAAGGAGTGTCGAAAACCACTCTGACAGATGAAGAGGAGCTACTGGCGTCAGACGAGGATGCTGAATCAACGTTGGTGGAGGTGGGGTCTGGAAATGACGATCCGGATACTCCAAATTAACCTCCATCACTCAAAGGTTGCGTCCGCCAACCTTTTACTCCGTCTAACAAGCAGCGGATACCATATTGTCCTGATACAGGAACCATAGGTAGTACATGGTTTTGTTCGCGGGCTCAGGAACAACAAGTATAAAATCTGTCACGTACACAATCAAGGGAAGCAAAGAGCATGTGTACTATTAAAAAGAGAGTTAGCTGCATTTATGCTCTCTAATTTCAGCGATGCAGACCAAGACACCATCAGTCTCGAAGCAGGTGGTGAACGGATGTGGCTAACAGCAAGCTATCTGGTCCATGACCATGATGCATTAGCAAGACAAATTTTCAAGGATCTGGTAGCGCAGTCGCATAGGCTGGGAGCCGAGTTAATTGTCGCTGCAGACGTCAACGCGCACCATTCGGTGTGGGGCAGCACAGACATCAATGTTAGAGGTGAGTGTCTTTTTGATTTCATTATTGGCTCTAAACACCAGATCTGTAATAAAGGTAATAAGCCAACCTTTATTGTTAGTAATAGGCAAGAGGTAATTGATGCTACTTTTGCCTCTAGCTCCGTCTATGAGAAAATAAGTAAATGAAAGGTTTTGGAAGAACAATGCTTCTCCGACCATAGGTATATCTCTTTTGAAATTAGCAAAACCCTACCAAATCCCAAGCCCGTCCGGAATATTAGGAAAACGGATTGGGATAAATATGTAGGCCTAGTAAGGAACACCCCTGAAACCCATGCATACAGCCCTCCAGATAGTCCAAGCAAGCTAGAAACGTTGGTAAAGTCTGTAACAGCAAACCTAAACGCAGCCTTGGTGCAAGCTTGTTCGATAAGAAAACCGAGAGTTATAGCCAAACCTCGGTGGTGGACAGGTGAGCTAAGTAAGCTTCGGGATAGTAGCAGACATGCCTTAAACAAGGCAAAACACACCCGCCTTGAGGAGGACTGGAGAGGTTATAAAGAATCTCTAAAGGTCTACAAAAAAATTTAACGAGCTGCGCAGAGGCAATCTTGGAGATCTTTCTGCGAAGAAGTGGAAGGTGCATCCGAGGCCTCTAGACTCCGCAAAATTCTGGCAGGAAGCTCCCATAACTGGGAGCTACTGCAGAAGGCGGACGGTTCGTTCTCCACAACAAGCAAAGAGTCATTAGAACTCTTGCTAGACACACACTTTCCGGGATGCTCGGACAACACTGAGCAAGACGCGGACAGTCTAGTAAATGGTCGTGAAATCAGAATAGATGCGATATCTGAGGACCGACTACTATGGGCAATTAACGGGTTTAAACCCTTTAAATCTCCGGGGCCAGATGGAATTCACCCAGTGGAAATACAGAAAACCATTGGACACCTGACTGGCAAGTTAATGGCAATTTTTAAAGGTTGTCTCAAGCTTGGCTACATACCTCAGGGATGGAGACGGGTTAAGATAGTTTTCATTCCAAAGGCAGGTAAAAGCTCGCACACCCATCCAAAAGACTTAAGACCGATCTCTCTATCTTCCTTTCTACTGAAGACACTAGAAAGGCTGATTGAAATCTACTTAAGACTGACGTGTAGGTTGATCTCTCAATCTCAACATGCCTATACCAAAGGGGAATCAGTTGAAACAGCACTACATTCCCTCATCTCCACTGCGGAGGGACCCCTGCATCGGCACGAGTTCACCTTAGCAGCATTCCTCGATATAGAAGGGGCCTTCAACAACGTTAATGCGAGTGCGATCACTGCAGCACTCACTGACCTGAGAACGGAATCGAACCTAGTGGAACTCATCGACTAAATGCTAAAAAGACAGAGTCGTTGAGGCAGACCTGGGAGATTCCAAACTTCGAAAGGCAGTGAGAAGAGGCACACCGCAAGGTGGAGTCCTCTCACCGTTTCTATGGAATGCAGTGGTCAATAAACTACTAGTAGGTCTAGAATCGATGGGCTGTAAAGTGATCGCATATGCGGATGACGTCGTTATTGCCGTTTCTGGAAAATACTTATCTACTCTGAGAGACCTTCTGCAGGGTGCTCTAAATTTTCTTTCCAAGTGGGCGGAAGATTGTGGTCTCGGAGTCAATCCGGACAAGACACAGGTCATCCTCTTCACTAGGAAACATAAAATCCCCTATTTAGATCGTATAATGCTTTCGGGGAAATGTGTGATGATATCGGAAGTGACAAAGTACTTAGGCCTAATCATTGACAGGAAACTGAAATGGAAGCCGAATACTCTAGAAAGAGCTAGGAAGGCTAGCGTGGCACTTTATGCCTGTAGAAGAGCAATAGGCAAAACATGGGGAATCAAACCTAAAACTTTATTGGCTCTTTACATCAGTTGTCAGACCCATTCTCCTTTACGAAGTGTTGTCTGGTGGACTGCGATGCAGAAGAAGACCTACCGTGAAATTATCGGTAAGGTTCAAAGATCGGCGGAGGTGGCAATAAGTGGTGTCATAAGAACTACGCCAACTATGGCGTTGGACATCATCTTACACCTGCCACCAATCGATCTTTTCTGCAAACACCTAGCGGCATGCTCAGCCATTAGACTCAAAGCATGCTCACAATGGAAAGGGAGTTCGTATGGGCACGCAAGCATACTGAACTCCTATACTAACATTCCTACTCGACTTGATCGCCTCCCGTCATCTTTCTGCTTCGAAAGGAAATTCTCTGTAAGGTTTCCATCGCGGCAGGAATGGCTACAAGGTGATCCATCACAAAGTGCCCAGATCAAGATATATACGGATGGATCTAAAATGGATCTGGTGTAGGGTCTGGAATTTACTGCGAAATGCCCTCAATCTGCAAATCTATTAAACTAATGGACCATTGCAGTGTTTTTCAGGCGGAAATAACTGCCATTTATGAAGCCATAAAATGGTTGCAGATAAACAATACATCTGGCAAGGATATATGT